>JAECUM010031682.1:0-35589 GCA_016617855.1 Megalonaias nervosa
CATTACGAAAACCTGAACAAGTATCAGCCAATCATTTACATAGCTACTGCTGAATGTTTACTTGCGACGAATTTACTATCATACAAACCTCGTGCTTACATGAGTCACATTTACGTTTAAAATAAATACGATGTTTCTAACAAACTATTAGACCCATGCAAACATAATCATCATAATAATAATTACAGTTAATGATGTAAAAATAAAATAAAAATGAAACAAAGAATTAGAAGAATTTAAATTTTAACATATATGTAATTTAACTACAGGGTCGTAACAATATATATATATATATATATATATATATATATATATATATATAAGCAGCAATATGTATATGCGCCGCGCCAGCAGCAGCAACCTTTCTTTTAATAACTCAACAACAGCAGCAGCCTGTATATATATATCGATCGTTTGGACCTACTATAATATATAAAATCTTCTGGATGGGGAAAAGCAGCCTTTGGAGTCTGAGCCTACTGTATATATTATAACATTTTTGGAGTAAATTTCCGATAAATTTTTTGTTGTTGTTGTTGTTGTTGTTTTTATAAATTTACATGTTTCATAAATCTAATTTGAGTTCATCACGCAACTTAAAGCTCGCAGCCAATCAGATTCTATAATTTCTATTAACTTATTGTCATAAAATAGAGACTTTAGTACTGCTAGGTGACTGTTTATGCGTATCATTCGATAAGTGCATATCCATTCAACAAATTTCATAAAGCAAAGTCACTGTACTTAAAGCACGAGCCAGGTTAATGTAAATCCCCTTCCTTATCTGATTTTACTGATATTTATGACCTCAAAGGTCACCCTCTCTATTCTGTGGGCCTCACCCTTTTCACGAATAAATATGACCTAGTTTACATTGCAAGTACAACAATATCGTACACATAATGTGTGTTGCAGCGGGTGAGGGGGAGTAAAAGAAAGAGAGAAGATCTGCTAATGAAAAAATTTAGTTGAATAGACTCAGTATAAATTAATTAGAAAATAAACACGAAAGCAATTCTCTTTTACTTATTTTCATTCCTACTGCCTTTGGACAAAAAAGTCATTGGAATCATGTATGCTTTCTTCATAATATATTCTGAAGACAGGGTAAATCTTTCTCTACCCTGTCCAATAGCTATACTTATTCTTCAGAGAACGATTTTTATAGTTGCACCATTCGTCCTTATGACTTAAGTTCACGGTTTTTAATCCACTCAATCACTTTGAATCAATCTCTTGCTTGGGTTGTAGTTAATTATTCTAATGTTTTTCAGTTTTCTTTGTGTCTGTAGGCTGCAAAGCATTGGTTATGTCCTTTAGAATGTCTTTGATTTGCGCTTCTAGGTTCCAACAACCGGTGGTCTTCGGTTTAATGGCTTGTGATCAAATAGTATTGAGGATGTAATTACTGAAAGATACCTGGATATAAAGCTGCACCATTTGTAGGATTTACTTTGTTTTACCACAAAGTGATAAATATAGGTTTCACACTCACATGGTTGTAGCCACCCTGCATATTTTTAGGCATTTAATTTAAGACAAACGAGTCGTAATAATTGGACATAGGTAAGTTTCCACAAGTTGTCACTTGGATAAATCTGATCCAGCGCAGACTGTAAAGCCTTAAGTAATAGAAAAGAGTGAAAAGCAACTTGCTTTGTAGAATTCAAGAAATAATTTATTTCCCTAGAATACAAAGTGAAAATTGTAAAAAGAACTTCCGGTATTGTGAAAGACATCCCAAATAATCCTAGAATTTATAACACAAATCCTAATCATTAAAGTTCTGAATAGACTTTAGTAGTAGTCCAAATAAATGTTGATGTGCCTGTGGTAGCCTGTGTCGTGATGATGTGCCAACATTCTTTTGTTGGATCACAATAACAAAATCCAAGAATATATTATTATTTGAACTTCACTATAAATCCAAGTCTCTATTTCTAAGAATGTTATTTTTGAGCACTTTGTATTTCCAGAATAGAATAACATGAATTAAATAATTTGAATAAATAAATTCCAGCTCAAAGAAATACTGGACACAACAATAATACAACTGATTCCGCTCAGATCTTATAGCACGAATAAATAATTTTTAGATAAGCACGATTATATAGTCCTCTACTTGACTTTAGTTCACAATTAGCATTACCTAAAAAATTATCACTTAAAGGAAATTTTCAAATGTTTACAAGATAAAATCTTAATTATAATTGGAAGGTCTGTTACCAAAATTATAATATACAGTGTGGTAAACAACAGGTAGACCAGCATTTAGTGCGGCATTTCCAATGTTCTGGACTAAGATTGAGATAAACATGTTATTCACACCAAAATCAATGATCCAGATCAGATAGAAACTGAACTTTATTTTGGACAAGATCAAATCCAAAATATATAATGAAATAAAAAATAACAAAGAATGGAAATGAAATACACATAACACCATGATAAATTCATGTTTCCCAATGCGTTAACACTTGCCACAATTACCCTTTGCAAACTGCAGATTGTGAAAGGACTTTAGCTGCTAGAAGCAGATATTATAAGCAGCGAAAAATAGACTTAATGCTAATCCTTTAAAGAGAATGATGCTGGTCAAGCAGGAAGGCCCCTCATTTGAGTCCTTTTTACTTCAAAAGGGTAATCAGAACATGGAAAAGCAAGAAGGATAAAAGAGTACTCCAGTCATGAGTAGTCAAATTCAGAAAATGTCCGATTTATACAAAATCGATTCGCTGTGTCTAAAATGTTGGCAGATGTAGATTGCACTCTGCATCTGCTTTACTAATTTTCATAATCTCAAAGGTCAATCCTCTTCATCATGTGAGTCTCACCAATTTCTGCAAATAAGTTAACCTACTGGTTGGTTTTCCAACTGTGTGATTCATTTAAGTTTACACGAAAGCGATTGAGGCCAATCTGCATATATTTCAAATTCCAAAATAACAAACACTGTTATGGAGAGTTTCAATTTAATACTGACTTGAGTTTAAATTTCATTATTTATGCATGCCTTTAATTTAGAAAAAGACAGCAAAACTCAAACATTGAGCAGTTTGAGGTAAAAACAAAAGAAACCTCCTTTTTCCACAGTTATATTGTCATTTTAAGCACCGACTGGGTTGTTCCTTTTCCTATATTTATAATCCATTAAGAAGTAAGTTGTTTAATTCTAAAACTCAGTCGCTTTTATAAACGTATAAAGCTATACAACTTTATCTCTCGTGTTTATTCTTCTCATGAATCACCCGAAACTGTTATAATGCATCCAGTTTCATGTTTATCTAAGCAGTATTGCTCATGTACAAGTTACGTTTTTTTCCGATCAATTGTTACAAATATTGTATTGAAAATACATTCTATCTGTTGCTATAAAAACGTACGCAATCCATTTCTCATGTAATTTTATTTTGTTTTACGACTAAAATTTTTTATGTGGAGATGTAGCTAACTTTGATCGTCCTGTTCTGTGCTGGTTGGTAATATAAGTCACCATCTAAAATACCAGACAGGCAAATTGGGACAAGAAAATGAAAGAAAGATTTAAAGGCCTGTCATGCTGAGAAGATGACCAGTGCAAAACTAAGGCTAAAAGGACCAAATCTACATACAAACATAGACTGCGAAATGGATTAAGAACTAAATAAGTACACATAAAAGCTAGTGAAACTAAAACAGAAGTTGAAAACTTTGCTGCAATTACTGTTAAGAGTTACATTAAACTGCAGCAAGAAAGTATAAAGCTTGCAAAACTGAAAGATTTAAAAGTAAGTTTGTTTGAAAAAAAAGACAATGAAAAGCTGTCTGCTTGAAAGATTTCTTTTAGCATAGGCAACACTTACAGGTTACCCATTCTATGTCTGCAAAAACACCTGGAAAACACCATAAGAGTTCACGCATGGAGTCTCGTTTGAGAAGCCATTCCAGCTCTGGGATGTAGCAAATCGGAATGAAACATTACAATAGCTCTCAAAGCCTTCACTTCTAACCATATGTATATCCAAAATATTATCGTTTCTGAAATTATAATGAGAAATTTTCTTTTAACAATGTCTAATAGAAATCCGCGCACCATGCCATATCCAGTTTTATAAAGTTCGGGGGTTCGAAGTCATTATTGCAGTTCTTAGTGATGAATGTAGGAATTGTGGTTATTGTTCTAACTTCACAGTATTTTCCTTAATATAAATTTTCCATTGTCGAAGTGAGACAAATGAAAGATAGAAAGACGGCGAATTACCCATTTAAAGTTAGGTAACCACAGATGCCCTTTAATACGTTCAGTTGCCGTTAAGGTTTCCTTCATATTTCATGTATATGCTCATTACGTCTAAAAGGAAATTAAGGCCAGCTGCAAGCAGCCGGACAGAATCATCACAATCAATTTAATTGCCCCAAAGGAGAAAGATGAACGATCCTCGTGTATTTGTTAGCTAATGCAAATGGTCTGGAGCTTATCTGGGTTGGCATTCATTCCATTCAACGCAAACCAGTCGACCAGGCTTCACATCCCCTCTGCAGCACATCAACATCAGTAATTTCTGTATGTATGTAAGTGTTATGTATATGTAATTTATTTACTTGTGTGTTAGTTTTAAATTCTTTTTTATTTTATTTTTATTTATTACATGTTATTGTAATGATAACTTTATTCACTGGATTAGACATTTTTTTCAGAAAATTCAGTTCAGTTCTGTTAAACCTGATAAATACGCAGTTCCTAGAAACATTGTATCTTTTGGTGACCTAGATTTCAGGGCCAGATTAGCTCTGTTGTCAACAACTTTTAAAATTTTTTTTTTTTTTTATTGTTATTGAATCTTATAGTAAGATTCGTTAGGTAGAATCGAATTCGTCCAAGGCGGACGTGATAATTGACATGGGGGCGCTCACCAGTTATTATGTACTTTTGAGAGAGCGATGTATGTATGGTGAAGTTGTTTGCATTTAAAACATGCACAATGGAGAGAATGTTGGCATACCTCTATGCTACTTTGATGTAATGTGACTGACATTTCTTTGGATATTGTACTTTTGGAAATTGTAAATGATCTTAGCACACTGCTAACTAAAATGACTGCTCCCTTGTGCTCCAAAAATCAGCCTGAATTTGTCTAAAGTACACTATCCTTAGTAGCTTTTAAAATAGGGAAAATGAATTTTGCCAGACTAGACAATACCAGCTTCTGAAAGTGCAATGAATGAATTACCAAGTATATAAAATGTAAAAAAAATTATCGGCTCTTTATTTTACAATTTACCTCTGAAGTTCAGGAAGTGAAAATGACCAAGTGGAGCTAGCACTTTTTGAAAGGTGCACATCTGGAGTAAGGCCAAGCTGTATACTGTATAACCCATATTACAGCCATCAATCATACACCAAAATAAAGGGAATTAAAGGTTCTTTGAACAACACCTAAGATATACAAGGTCTTTTTTAAATAGCCAGTATAACTAGTGAGGAAACCCAGAGGAAGTCTTTTTCTTTAAAATTCTAGCCCTATGCAAAATACGAAACTGTAGAGCGCCACCATATGATGTTACTACGACTCTTGTAAGTAAGTGATCACGTGACCCTATCACGTGGTCCGTTCTGCGTTGGAAGTGGAGTTAAAGTGACGTATCATAGTTTTTCTCAGTCAGTCGTAAATTCATACCTACGGAGCTCAAAGGTATTTTGTGTTGCGACCAGTTTGAGTTAAGTTTTTCTAGTTTTCGGAGTTAGTAATTAATTTCTCTGGAAAACATACATAAGTGCTCTTGATCAAAATTCTTGGATAAAGACATTTATTGGAAATTATTCGGAATTCTAAAGCCAGAATATTAACTTTAACACGACAGCACAAAACAGGATATCGCCTTCCATCTTGGAACTTCATCGGGATTCGAACTTTGATTCATTTAGAACGTTTTAGTGATAGGACTCACGTTATTAATTCTAGGATTAATTTGGGATTAGATTCACAAACCGTAAGTCCTTTTTCATATTTTTACCTTGTTTTCTAGGGAAATAAATTATTTTGTTAATTTTACAAAGCTTGTTGACTTCACTCTTTACTTTGTTACTTTGTACGAGCCTAGGCACGTAACAGTAAGAGACAGTGTATTATCATCCGCAATGGTACATATTGTTGCGTATTTGACAAAGAAAAGCATATAAGTTATAAAGATATTAAATGGTTGAGGCCCAAGAACAGCTCGATCGGGGACCCCCTTTTATTAGTATGTCATGCCAGTGACTCGTACAAGTACAGAGTTTTACCTGTTATTTACGATGTGAGACTTTATTTGAAATTCGATTGCGGCGTTCATCACCCACACCATAAACCTCTATCTTTCGAATCAACGTCTCGTGGAACAGGCAATCAAAAATGCCTAGGAAACATCCACTAGGAATGTTGCCGTGCACTTGTTGTCTACTCGAGTGCAACTGAAATCCTTGTTTATGCCAATTAAAGTGGCGTGACACCCATCATCGGCGAAATCTAGATACATTTGGATGAAAGATTATTTTATTATTTTAAATGCTGACACAATTTTATTGTCATATAATTTGTTGAATTTATTTATTTTAAATTAATTCTTCAATTTTTTTCTTGAGTTAAGAAGTACTTGCTAGCATGCATTTTGTTTCAAATGTTACATCCCTCATGTATTATGCGAATGAGTTCAGATTTAGTTGTATGTAATAGAAATAATGTATCATCAAGATTTCAAGCTTTGTATAGGTATATTGATAATTGATTTTTCTATGTCTGGAAATGTATGTCAATGAATCGCTAATTAGCAAAGAAACGTAGTTAGGACAAGGAGTGAGGTCTATTAATTCGTGTGTAAGTACGTTGTTAATTCTCCTCAAGTGAGAATCGAGAAGCACGTGCCAACTTGCATAGTTCAGCGAATAATTTACAGCTACAGCGTGGTGTTATAATTTATCTTAAAGGGCTAATTATCTCATGTTCCAGTTATGAATGTGTGTAGCTGCTAGAAATGACATAAATTAACGTTAATATGATTGTGCATGAGTATTAGGTTGCAGACTGACCATAGTTAGTTCTGTTGACTTTCGATAGACGATATCTGACGCAAAAAGAGTGGGAATATTAGTTGACCCCAGGAGAAGAAAAACCTGACATATTCAGGTTGGGTATTGTATTTTTTATTTGAAGGGCAAGCTAGTTCCATACCTGGCTGCACTGTATAAAGAGATCGCAGTCTGCAACCAAGAGGCTGATGACCTGAAGAGAGAGAGAGAGAGAGAGAGAGAGAGAGAGAGAGAGAGAGAGAGAGAGAGAGAGAGAAACGCCAACCTATCACCAACAGTGATTTGGAAAAGACTGGAAGCGCCAGGTGATGCTGACATGCTGGCAATTTGAATTCGATCAGTCACTCGACAGAATGGCTAACTTAATTCCGCATCAATTTTGTAAGTAACTTTGTTTCTAAGAGAAAGTGTACCATTCAAATGTCATGCTCGATTTCATTTTATTTATGTAATTGATTAAATTGTTATATTTTATATACGGGGCTCGTGTTATTCTATTCTATACATTTGCTCATATCTCTGTTATTACATCCATTAATTTCATATTTTATTGTATTGTTTACTCGATCCTGGCAGTAACACCGTGGTCGACCATCTAGATAACGATAACCAAATTACCATAAGGAGTGGGAGTTCACACAGCCTGTCTGTCTGTCAGTCTGTCTGTCTGTCTGTCTCTCTCTCTCTCTCTCTCTCTACACACACACACACACACACACACACACACACACACACGGTTGACGTGGGTCAATGAATATTACTATGCATTGTCCACTGAGATTATTTTGTAAATTCTTACGTTGTGTATCTTGTTTTTGAAGGATCGCGGATTTAGTTCCTGCCCTACCCAGGCTAACCCAGATCAGCTGCCTCCATGTGTTCTTGGGAAAGGCAGTTAACTTCCATTATCTCGACATGATGTAGCCAATGATGTAGCCAAGTGTAGTTAAAAACCACCGAACCAAAAATCGTTTTCCCTGTATTGATCAGAACTGATTACTCGGATCTGACGTAAAATGGACTGCGGCAAACAGGACGGTTTTCTCCTGGGAGTGATGATGCAATAAATTTGGAGTATATTTCAGAAAATGTTTGACAAAATAGCTTCTCTCGTGAATCTAATTTCAGTTTTTTTTTGCATTTTAACGTTTTTGTGGATAGCGTTGCTCATGTACATGTTCCATTTTCTGGTGCATTTTCTAAAATTGTAATAATACAGTCACAAGATATAGAATGTATATAATCTATTCCTAAAGTCACTTTATTGTATAATGTAAATAATTACTACACAGACATTATCAAGTGATTTAACCAACTTTGCCCGCTATACTGAAGTACGCTAGCCTGGTTGGCATGAAACATTATAATCTTCATATCTCGCGCGAGTGTCTGTCTGTCTGTGAGCCATTTCAGGTTATAAAGGAGAGGATACTGAGGGGGTCTGGAAATTCGAAGCCTGCCCACCAATGCAAGAAGAAACATGGGAACAACATGGTATTGTTTTAAAGATTACGAGCGCCTTCACCGTTGGAAAACGAGACGAATGTAAAGTATTCGTTTTAACGGAAGAAAAATTGGTTTGGAATTATTAAAGCCAGTGTAAAAGAAACTTCCATTATGAATTTTTTAGATGCAGACGGAGTACTATTCAAGACGACTTTTGAAACCAACTTTTGTGTGATAGTATTTCACATTTGGTACAACCATAGCACAGGCACAGGTTGATATGAATTTTATATTTCTATTCCCAACAGAAGTTATGTTGATGTTTTACACTCCATGCACATCGGCTGCGAAGAAATATATTTGAGGTCAGTAGTCCATCGCAGCCAACGTTTTCACCACACACCACATGCAACCGGGGGGGGGGGGGGGGGGATCGCAGGGTGAACGAGGGCTCGTGTTACTCTATTCTATATGTCTGTTCAGATCTCCATTTATATCATCCATTAATTTCATATTTTTATTATTCACTCGATTGGGGCTATAGGTTAATATGGGTTATAGAGTATACATCTTGGCCTTTCCTTCAGATGTGCACCTATCACAAAACTGCTAGCTCCGCCTGGTCATTCTCATTTCCTGGATATTGTGAAAAGAAGAGCCCATTGCCTTTTTTTGCATTTTATATATTTGGTAATTCATTCATTTCGTTTTCAGAAGCTGGTATCGTCTAGTCCTCCAAAATTCATTTTCCCATTTGAATAACTGTTAAAGATAGTGTACTTTCGACTAATTCATTCTGATCTTTGGAGCACATGGGAACAGTCATTTTGGTTAGTTGTGCGCCGAGATCATGTACAGTTTCCACAAGTACAATATACAATGAAATTTCAACCACAGTACATGAAAGTAACATAGACGTATGCTAACATTATCTCCATTGTGAATGTTGCAAATGCCTTACGCTTGTCACTCTCTCAAAAGTTCATAATATCTGTAGAGCACCCCCTTAGGCACAACAGGTGGTAAATCCAGGGTGGGGAAAAAGAGCCTTTTTAATGATATATTTGGCCTCAAGCGTTCTAAGTTTCTATACTACTTTACTTTTCACAGGGTATGGCTAGTTTCTTTGACATGTTCTCTAATCAATCATATTTCAGATTAAGCCACAGCCAATCAATATATGAAATGATACTCCAAAAATATTGGCATCAACAATTATCCTTTTCTTTATGATTACAAACATATTTTCATTTTCAGAATAGTTAGACAGGGCAGTCTGTCAGTCGTTGCAATATTACTTCTTTACCACAAGCCTTCCCGAGGAAGGTATACTTTCTTTTTACTTTTTTGTCAACTTTCTGGAAATGACGTTCTCTCCACAATTTTTCACTATATTTTCCCTTTTCCACAGTGGCATTATATAACTAAATGTTTTGATTTTCCTTATCGAAAGCAAAGATTTGGTGAATTTTCCCTCCTGAATTATGTCGTCGGGGGTTTTATTCCTGTATTTGCATCTGATCGCATTTATTTCTGCTCCGTGTTTCAACAGCTTCGTGACATGTTGCAATACTTAATGCTTTTTCCAATGTCGTCCTTTTGAAGTCGAAACCTCTCCTCGAGCCCGCTGAACTTGTACTTATCAATTTTCTGGTCAAAAATCAATTCAACCGTAACGTCTCCAAAGTCCCATGATATAGTCAACTTCTTCAGGAGTGTCTAACACAAGGGGTATTTAAAAAGTTCTGAATATTATTGCTCTGTGAAGAGTTCTTTATTAGTGGGTCATTGCATCCCCCTCAGAGTACTCCCCATGCACCTCTACACAGTTTCTAAGACAGATCATCCAGTTAGTATATTCAATTTGATTAAATTCAGGCCTCCACTGTTATACATGAAGATCTGACAGCGACCGCTTAGTGGATCATGTTCCGGCAACCTGTGTAATTACCATAATCGCTAATTTTATCAGCCAATCAGATGAAGTCTTATATATTCGCGTTTGGAGACTGAACAGTGTGAATGAAAAGGATGAATCTGTACCGAACGAGTTGATTCACTTTCAGATTTTTGAAAGCTGCATTTCCTTTGTCTAATACAAAGGTCACTAGAACATGACCCCTAAGCGGTCGTCGTCAGATCTTCACGTAGGACGACGGAGATCTGATTTTAATCAGATTGTTAGTATATTGCGGCTTTCAAACCTTCTGGCTCCCAGCGAATCGTTGATTTAGCAAATAAAAAATCACTTGCAGCTAACTTAGTGTGACAAACTGTGGATGCTGTGGTCTTTCGGGAAGAGTGTTAACATGGTAGATTTATACGTTGGTGCGTTGTCATGGAGTAGATGGATACACTGGATACCAGTTTGTACGTTAGTGCTCCGCAACTTTTGACATCACTTTGGAGGCATCAAATCTCCAGTAACATTGCAGAGTAAAGCACAGGTACTTGAACTTGCGGACATTTGACTTCGAAAACTGGCTCCCAGCGATTCGTTGATTCAGCAAAAAATCACTTGGAGCTAAATTAGTGCTTTTGGGGGATGTGGCAAAGTGTGGCTGCTGTGTTCCCTCGAGAAGTCTGTTAACATGGTAGATTTATATGTCGGTGCATTGTTATGAAGTAGATGGATACTCTGGGTACTAATTTGTTCGTTAGTGTTCCCAAATTTTTGGCATCACTTTAGAGGATAAAATGTTCAGTAACATTGCAGAGTCAAGCAGAGGTACTTGAACGACATTTGACATCGAAAACTTGTACATTTGAAACTTTCTCGATAGTCTGACTATGTCTAGCGATTTGTGGTTTCTGCTTGTTTCCTCCGATCCTAGCTTTATTATTTTCTCTTGAGTCTAGTTCAAAATATGCAAATCCATGTCTCACCACGTGCGACAGTCTCATTCAAATATGTATGTTCACTCTATTCACATTTGGCGAGTAGCTGTTTGGTGATTTCAACCCGAATCTGTTTTTGAGCGGCCATCAGCAAATGCGGGACCCAGTAGAACCCTTTCGGAGTTTCAAATAATTCTTCAATATATTGAAAACAGGCGACGAATTAAAGCCTGTGATAATGGATATATATAGTGTGTATCGAGCAGCATCACAAATTGCCACCTTCACAGCAGCTACTTCCGGTTTGCAAATCGCAGATAACGCTCTTCCAGAACGTGGGTCATCTTTCATGGATTCGTGACCGTCTTTAAAACGGCGAAACCACATCAACATTGTTGGATGTGACAGAGAATTGCATCCATAGCTTGATGCAAGTCAACCTTGATATCCTAAGGAACGATTTTGCACTATGCTCTTTGCTCAGTAGCATTATTAGTATCCTTCTCCGACATTTTTACATCACTGTCATGTACCTATTTTACGCACATACATATACCAGCAGATCTCAAGCGTACTGTTGATCTTTAAAAGGAATTTTATTAATTCATCCATGCATCGGAATAGAATCCTTTGGAGTCGAATCATTTCTTTTCTGTGTATCAGATTTGAACCCAGTCTTTTTTTCCTTTAGAATTAAGCCCATTGGAAATTATCTTCTCTCTCAGTGGTTCCCAAACTTTTTTTTCGGGCTACCGCCCCCTTGGTTATCCTCAGCACCCCCTACCTTACCCCATAAAAAGCATTATTCAGCATTAGCGCCCTCCTCGGTAATCCCACCGCCCACTTTGGGGACACTGCTCTATCTCTTCCCCAACGGAATCCTCAAGCTCGTCGCCAACAATATTGTTACATTTTCCAAGCACATCATGAAGAGATCCCCATCAATCTCCTTTGCTCAGATTAACCAATTAGGCTTTGATAGGGCAGAATACTAAGAAGAGAAAACATACATATTCCAGTTAGATCCCAGCTGACAAGGCAATGTCTTTACTACCTGTCGTAACGTAATTAGTGTACCGATAGTGAATACTACATATGGATTTTATTAATAGATTTTTGGGAATGTGGTAAAGTCACACAAACTCAGCTTCAAAAGGCACAAGTTCCTTGCATACTATGGGTCAGTTTACAGCCTTCCTAAAAATGTCCACGCATCACCAGACAAATACATGCAAAGCATCCCGAATGCACTTTATATTAAAACAACAACAGCAAACCACAAAATGATATAAATAAAACAAACCTCAAATAAGCATGCCAATACAATCAGTTACTTATAAATTACAAGAGGATTATATACAGTTACACAAGAATAAATGCATATTTTTTGATTGCCCACCATTCCATGCAGTCCATGGTAAGTTTTATTTGCAAGACAGACACACGTGTGCGTGCGTGCGCACGCGTATGTGTGTATGATTTTTCACGCGCTTGCCTCTATGAGTCATCTACCCCAGCAAACTAGGAAAGTTTTGGTGTTCTTTTAACTACTAAGAAAACGGACATCTGTACATGTGCAAAACCCACTCGTGCTTTTATCTAAGACAAAAAACGACACACAGAATGAAAGTTTAAAATATTCAAGTGCTTAAAGCATCAAAACGAAGCTTTAAATCCATCAAAATTTGCTTTGTTTATGGGATCCTGTATAAATGTGTTTGGAACCCATTTAATCGACTGGTTATAACAAGAGACTATAAAAAAGACAGCACTAAAGTAGATACAATAATTGACGCAACAAAGCATTATGAAATATTTTTTGCTTGATTTAACAAAGACAAAGTCACAATCTTTCAAGCTCTTTTCAAAGATTTTTTTAATCCACAACGTTGGAAAAATTATTTATTTTACGATTACCTGATACACAAGATATTAGATTTTGTTAGTTCCTGAACACCAAATTCATATCCAACTATCCATTCATCCATAAATACCCTGCGTACGTCTTGGTGAATCAAACAAGGCAACCAACCAACATATATGCATACTTATATAGGAACGTAAAGAGTGGTATCTTGTAAAATGAGACTAATGTTAAATTCCACTCGTTAATTAATCGCATCAGCAAGATCAATAAAGTGCAGCCAGTAATCATGCTGAACCAGTCCTGGCCATACAGGACTCACGGTGCTGCTGATATGGAAAATGAGAACCAGTCTATAAACTGGAGTGTATATGGGTTTGGCTGGCCAGGAACAGTTGCGAATGAAAGTAAGATTTTAGCAGAAAGAATATTTTGGGAACTTATTCTAGTCGTAACTGAGAATAATAGAGCCATTGTTTTATTCATGGAATTTCAGTCCTTTTAAGACTTGAATTTTGGAAAACTTATTACTAAAATTAGCCCCTGACTCTTTGGTGCGGAATTAAAAGCACAAGTTTCAAAGACTTGTATGGTTTTCTCTTCACAGGTGTCATCTAGGATGTGTCTATACTTATAAATATGTGTTTGATCATAAACATCTAGAAATGTAAAATTATTGAATTTTAATATCATGGTTTTTGTTTAAGTGTATGTAGGAACCGAATTAGTACCGTGAGTCTTACAGCCGCGCACATGACAAGTAAATGCGGAAGTCGATTGCAAAACCAGAGCAACAAAGTGTCTTATCAAAACTGGGAAAAGTCGTGACAAGTATATGCCTCTAGGAATAAAATTTTATCATTTTTAGAAGCCCGCGTGTCAAAATTTCTTTAGAGTAGCGCTATGTATGGAATATCTTTATTACTGTAGCTGTAAAACTTTAACGTAAAATTAACTTTTACTCTGAACCCTCAAGTGTCACGTTCCCAGCACAAGAAAGAAGACAAAAACGTTTCTCTTTCTGCTCTGTGAACAATTAAAATTTATTTGATAAAATATGCTTTGTTTCATTTGCACATGACATTTTGATTAAAAATTTTTAAACTTAGTTGAAGAGCTGGAGACTTGATAGACTAGGGGGAAATGCTCTTTCCATGAAACACACCAAAGCATTTTATCGAACTAGCATGTTTTTGGCTCTGTACCCAGAAATTCTTTCAGGCGGCACGGGATAGTTTCGTAAATTGTCCCCTGTCAACTTGCTTAACATCAAGTTATCGTGTGACTTTTTTCAGATATTATTGTTTAATAATTAAAGTTATGTATATATTTGTGAATTAGGGTGTTTTGGGCTTGTGTTGTTTTTGAAATTGATGCGAGACATGTACAAATCCCATAATTACTTTCACTGTGTGGACGGTGAAATACTGGCTAGAAAGAAGAACTAGTCACCCATAACAGAAGACATGTGGGTTCAAAGCAAGTAGAATAGCTCACAAACTTCTTGGATGGCAACATTTTGAATTGCATCAATCTATTTAGTACACAATGCGTTTCAGAATTATCACCTATAAAAAGTGCTTATGTTTGCACTGTGACCATCACCTGATATTAAAAATGATCTTGGGACGTGCAAAATGCAGGTATAAATTTAGGGTTGGGGTTCATAAACTTCGTATGCTATGAACTGTGTTATGTATATTTAATTTAATTGTTTGTCTGCTAGTTTAAAATTTTTTTTCATTACATGTTATAGTAATGTAACATTGTTTACTGGACTTGACCTTGTTCAAAATTGAGTTCATTTCTGCTTGACATGATTGACTTTTTAAAATATTTTTCATTTCATTTATGTAAGCAACTAATAATAGATTCATTATCCTCTATGTGTATGAACTTATTAACCGAATTATTATTCAGGTAAACATACTGATTTGGGTCAGGGATTTGGAGATTCCTAAGTGAATTTTATAGGCTATTGTGTTGTAAATAAACAAGCCTCATTAGATCATTCAAGAAGATTATTTTCCATTAGGTAATGGTTGTTTTTAGACAATGCTAATTTTGACCTGAGGTCAAGCAGAGAACTATATAATCTTGTGACTGTAAGGATTTTACCAGTCGTGCTTTAACATCTAGCACTTTAAGTTGTATTATGTTGTGTCCAGTGTGGGCTGAATTTTATTTTCTTCAAATTATTGAATTAAAGTGATTAAATTTCTCTGGAAATACAAAAGTGCTCTGATAAAATTCTTGGATAAAGACGATAATTGGAAATAATATTTCTGTGATTCAACAAGAGACTGTTGACACATCAGCACTTCGCAGGCCATAACAGACACGTCATCGCCTTCAAGTTTAAATCTCTTCGGACTTCAAGTGAGTTTTATTCACGACTTTTTATTACTAGGACTTGTGTCTTTAATTCTTGGATTATTTTTGGATTTAATTCGCAATACCGTAAGTTATTTTTTCTCATTTTTCACTTTGTATTCTAGGGAAATAAATTATTTGTTAAATTTTACAAAGCTTGCTGTCTTCGCTCTTTTCTGTTACTTATTTTAAGAGCATAGACTCGTAACAACTGACATTGACTTCTCAGGTTAAGTGAATAATATTCTTATGCTTGGTTTTAATTTAGCTATCCATAAATATAGACCTTTTTAGCCTCACTTGTGTATTTTATCTTTCATGATTTGTTTTTATTAGGCAGGTTGATGCAGCATTGAATTTGTGCATAAAACCTCTCCTTTGCACCCTCACTTTTTCTTACGTGTTGGTTACCTTGATTATAATGTAAAGGAATGGATTTAGAACTAAGCTGCACCAAATCACCGAACCTTTGGGGTAGTGACTGAGGCTGAACTATATGCTAGTAAAAGCGCTATGACAAACCCCTAGCTTTCACTTACTAACCATCTGTCAAATGGTGCAAGACAAAATGAAGACAACAAAGATGGATAATTCCACGCGTTTAAATGGGTGCCTATTCCTTAATGACCTGTGAAAAGAAAATACTTGACTTCATATGTTTGTACTTATTTGAAACTTCAAAGAACAAGATGTTGAATAAACGTATATTAAGCATATTTGTTCGAAGTTATTACTGCTGTAGGCTAAAAATTTAATAACACTTCTTTATTTGTTTAATTCAAAATAATGTGATTTTGTGTTTTGCATAGGATTTGAATAATGGATTTTAGTTACCATAGAGACACTGTTTCAACAAAACTGGAGAAAACCTGATCATTCAGACATTTTCGTTTTTGTAAGAGACCCACAGACTGCTGGAATTAAACATTAACTCTCTTCTTGCTGCTTTTGGAATGCAAATGTTTGTGCTCTTAACCTGTTTCTCTTTTCCTGGAGTCACAGACAAGGACACTTTAAGACGAAACATGGGTGTAAACATCCATATGGGCGGATTTGCTATTATTGTACTGAAAAATGTCGATACACCAACATATATGTAAATATACATGTGAGTGAAGCGCATAGATTTTCTTGCGTCTGAAAAGCTCAGTAAATGTGTGAATGACATCTTCGTGCGAAACAAGAGCCATGCAACAGGCTGTAAAACTTTGATTCTCATTGTGTAACTTTCATCAGATAGTGGATTCAACGACGCCAAAACTGTTGTCGTGCAGGACTATTAACCTCATAGAATGTTTTCAACCGGAAAATGAGGCTGAAAAGATATTATCTAGACAACAAAACTTTGGATTCAAATCAGAATTGGGTCTACATAATGATCGCCAAGATAATTGCAACTGAAGGTTGATATCTGATATTTATATGCGTTTAATAAATGTAATATGCAGTAATTTGAACATAAAATTGTTTCATTTTGCAGATCGTTCATAAATATGTTCAAATTATGTTCCATGCAAACAATATGTAATAAAGGTTACAACATAAAAATGGCAAAACATACACTGGGCTCCGTTTTCAAAACGCACTATAATATAAAAAGAATCCTAAAATGATGAAATATTTAAACTGGTCCGAACACTGAAATATGTATTCCAAGCGAACGTTACTGTCTTGAAGGAAATGTTACTTGTATCGAACAAATTGTATTGGCAGCTATGAGATTTTTTTAAAGCACGCTTCTCGGTATAATTCGTGGATAATTACGTTTCATTGTGAAAACTACGAAGAAAGACAGGGGATTTAGTTTGTGTATTAATGACCTAGTCCTCCAAAGATGAGCGTGACCCAAAGGAAATCCCCCAAAAATGCGAAAAAAAAAAAATCAAGACCACCAACTACATGAAGCCTACGATAAACTCGTAGAAGTTTCACTAAGACAAAAAATGTCATTTAAAGGTAAGTTTGTATGGTCCCTTTTAATGGGGGGGGGGGGAGCTAACATCTAATGAAGCATACAGAAAAGCGATGTTTTTTGAAGCATAGAAGTTCCAAGAAACACCAAAAAAGGGACATTTGGTGGGCAATGAGGGAGCGATTTGAAGCGTAGCCCCGTGGAACAGTCTCTTAAAAGACGTAGTCAACAGCAAATTTTAATAGTTCTACGAGCACCATACCTGTCCCGATAATGAACAAACATCAATGTCAGCAAGATATACCATGAACAAGTAAATGAATATTTTACCATGTAACATGTCGAGTATACAGGTTTTCAAAGGACTTTTCTTCATGCCAGTCTTGTACTTGTTTGGAATAACTGACTCATGAATATTGAAGGGATTTAAAATTTGCATCATATTACCAGGACATGCAATGCGTGAAAGTATTCCTTTCATTTAGAGAAATGTCCAATAAAACGAAATTTACCATTAGATCACTTTATTTAACATGTAGCTAGTTATGTTTGGCTTAAAAAAAAAAGCTGCCAATACCAAAGCAGTCGTGTTGAAGTTGTAGTCATCCATCTAGAATAATGTCTTCGATGTTAATGGCAACATGTGTCTCATCTTATCGGATTGATCTTTGTCCTAAGCTTAATGGTTTCGACTTCGATCAGATATATGGTTGTATCCACATTAATTTCCTCCCCGTACGTAGACTTGAAAGATTTTGCTGACAACTAATATCTCATCTTTGATTGTTAGATAACGTGTCTGTGTGTGTGTGTGTCTGTGTCTGTGTGTGTGTGTGTGTGTGTGTGTGTGTGTGTGTGAGAGAGAGAGAGAGAGAGAGAGAGATTTATGGCGGCACACTTAATGTCATAAAGTGGTATAATCACAAATGAGCTATAGGTATTGAAAGTGTTTTAAAAAGCAGTTGTTGAGTCCCAGTGTTTCACTATTCATGTTACTCATAGACAACACGTGCTTTTTCTGAAAGACTTCATCTGACATATTTTTAAAAACCTAAAAGATATTAACACAATTATAAAGAGAAAGAAAAGCTTTTAAAAATCTTTTGTCCATCATAAAATCGAATCATTGCTTCTCTTTTAGAGTCATCAACCAGTCACCATTAATATTCGCGTTCTCTGCTTCTTCACTCTTTATGTCATTAATGGCCACTTTCAATTAACGGTCCCATTGGGTACCAGAATCAATGCATTGATTATAAAATATGTTCTTTAAAGTGACGTCTTTTATTACATTCATTTATAACTACTTCGAAGCAGATAAATTCCGGACGTTTATACTTCAGGGATCAACTCCATTGTGCCACAAACGGTGAACTCATGTTGTCTTCATTATGAAGAACTGTATAAATAGAGTTATAAATTGTTATTTGAACAAATGTATCGTATTTGGAAAATGGACTGTAACCAAACGAGACCGTTGCCAATACTTAACATTACAAACCTGGCACGTGTCCTTCAAATTCGCCATAGAGGGATTATGCAGTATTAAGTTATGGGATGCAAAAGCTATTATGACGTATACTTGGTTGAGGATTTAAATATGTTGTATTCTTAAGTTCTAAATCGTTTAACGCAATGAAAACAATAACAGCTACCGATGGGCCCCTGCCTAATCTATAGTGTAAAACAAATAATTCCTGGGTCGCTTTGCTTTGCATACTTTTGCTATATGGTGGCTACGTCCCTGTGCACAGGTAAATAATAATTAAATAACCTCGTGGGAGTGATATGGCTTTGGAGTGTGTGTGTGTGTGTGTGTGTGTGTGTGTGTGTGTGTGCATATCGCTACGATATCTGTTTTTCAGCATATTGCTACGATGTCTGCAGTGAGCCAATTAACAGTGATGTCTAGCATTGGGGCATCATGCTGCAGACATGTAGCATCATGTCCCACCCAGTCACATTATCCTGACACCATCCCGACCAGTCCTCACATTAACCTCTTAGTGCTGAGAGCCAAGCGAGGCAGCTGTTTGTACCATTTTTATAAGTCGAACCAACGACCTCCCACATCCGAGGCGGACGCTCTAACCACTTAGACCACCGGATCGGTGGCTTGGATTAAAATGTCTGCCAACGATGCTACTGCTTCTAATCCTAATAAAATTTTCCCTAACTTCATAATTAAATTTCACATTTTCTCAAAATTATAAGCATATTGATACCCTTTCCAGAATATTTAAAAATGTAAAACGCAGAAATGAATGTACATTTGCACCAGAAATATTGATTTAAATGTAAGAAAGAACTAATTTCCGGCACACCATTTATGTACGAGGACAAAGAATTTACCGTCGAAACTCGCTTATAAGACCATTCAAACTGCAAATAACAAAGATCCTGATCTGCCGTAGCATTATGCACCTGCAGATGAGGTTCTGTGGTGTTTGGTTTAAACCGCTTGGTTTCAATGTTCTAAGGCGACGTATCCAGTAAGATTCCTTTTCTTTCCTGGCTTCGGAACTCCAGTTAGGGTTGTGAGCAATTGCAGTAAGTGTTATATCACTGAAAGTGTGGCCACGGCTGGGACTGGGCTTCTGTACAGTTCTTTGTCATCCAATCAGATCTATGAAGGTTGATCCTTTTGTGTAGCTTTTAAGTTTCTCCGACATACTGGATGCTACAGATCTTAAACCAAGAAGACTAGAAAAAGACAGCTATTCACAAATAAAATTATCTTTTGCAGCTTACACATTTTCTTTTAAATAATTCTCTAAATTTACTTATTAGTCACCCAATAGCCTATAATTACTACTCTAACAATGAAATATCCGGGATATAATTTGCGCGTACATAAATTTACATAAAATAACAGATGTCGCTATGGCTCATCGATTTCTAGGTCAATATAAAATATCATCCAGCATCCGCAACAAGTCATAGTCATGTAAAGTTTTTGCAAACACAACGGTTTTTTTGTTTTATTTGTTTGTCTTGTCTATGTTTAGTATTTGCCTTTGAAAAAGACTCATTAAGAGTCGAAAGCACTTAGGCTAGTTAGATACTAGTTTCGCACTGTTCGTAGTCAGTTATTGCATTTATCTTAATCAATCTCTGACAAACGTGATCCCTTGCTGGATCCAGTGCACTTGAAAGGACTGTTATTCACCATATGATTTGCAATATATATATATATATATATATATATATATATATATATATATATATATATATATATATATATATATATTAAATGTGTCAATGGTAAGGATGATAATAAATTAAAACTAAAACTTTCTCCGGTAACTTTGTCTGTCTTGTCTGAATATTTGCACTTCTAGAGAAACAAGTTATGAAGATGTAAAACAGTTTTGACGTTCCAAAAACAACACGATCAGGAATTAAGGTTCTGCATATTGCCAATTAGGTTTTTAAAGATAGGTCATAGGCTAATTCTAATATTCTTTTATTCTAAGTAAACACTTTTATTATTATACCATGCTGATTATCCCAAATCAATTTTTTTAATCCAAGAAACCCTTAAATATGTGTCTCTTCTCTCCGACTGGAGAACGTAACAGGATTGCATGTTTTCTGTCAATACAAGAATCGGACTGGAGAGTCATCGGTTTTAGATGCGGCCCTGAAAAACGGATAAGTATAACCAGTCACGAGACATACACCTTGTCCAACCATTCTTTTATATAAGACGTTGTGTTGAAAACTGTTTTATAGAACTAACAATATCTTCTTAGTGAATGATAAATAAGAGTTAATGTATTATATGCTCTTTTACTACGTAATTAGTTTAAATCAAATAGTGCAAAGAATGTAGCAAAACTAGTATTGGACATTTGTAAAAGAAAGAAACGTTTCTCAGTTTCTTCCCCCCTCATACAGAGTGAAGTAGGTGGCTTTATACCGGGGTGGGGTAACTGATAGCCTATAAAGAAGAAAATATCGTTTTCAAAGGCTATCCGGTATCGTTTTAATGTAAATTAGGATCTCTAACGCCTTCGTCAATCGGAAAGATTTATTTCTTGATTGTATCGGGTTTAAACATCAGGATAATGACACTAGATAAACAAAGTCGGTCTGAGTGAGAGAAGGAAACAGGTATTGAAACTCTATAGTGGAACACACATTGATGTAGTTGAACTAATCTCAAAATATACAAGTGGAGAAAAATTCGTAATTGTCGAAAATCTCAACAGCGAGAAATATGAGACGAAATTGTTGCCTGGATGAAAGTATACTGTGTGACATTTCTAAGTATTACACTTTATGCAAAAAGTTCTCGTCTTTTATGAATACAGCCGTGAAGACAATGTGTAAAAATTTCAGTTTCATAGAACATAAAACGTGTCGCCAGTCCTTGATAACGGTACCAGTTTAAGTTATATAGGAACTGAATTGTCGTATATTTCAAATACTTTATTGAACTTTAAATGCAGGTACAAGATTCACTTTCAAAGTCGCAATCACATTCCCTACAACTGTAGAACTTGCGCTAGACTGGTGATAGTCTTATAACCGTTTCATACTAATACATTGCCCGTATACGGAAATTTTTGTCGCACAAAGCGTTTGGGAACAGTTTCCAATATTGCTAAAACTCTAGTGTTTAGTCACTATGCAAGTTTCACATATTAACCTAATCGCATTTTTTCTCTGTTCTGCAGACCTACCTGGCTATCCGGTATCGTTTTAAAAGGTAAAAGGATGTTAATTTCGTTCGAGCGTTAGGAATCAATGAAGACAAATTACCAGTCCAAGTGTTGAGCTCATCGCGGCTCAAGAAGAGATCCCGTAAGAAATAAGCGAGTTAACATATATTTTGCTACTCGTTGTGTTGGGAATTGAGGACACAGCCCTCAGAGATGTGGTGGTATAGGAACCTGGCAGTTTCCCATTGCGAGAGATCCTTGGTCTCAATAAGTCGCTTCAGACGTACCGCGGTGATCTTTCGCTTACTATCACAAAGACCTAGAGCTCGATGTTCGTCTAGTTGCAGAGAGGAGAAAAGTTGATAGAAGTGGAAGACGAAACGACACGCCAGGAGATACAAGACAGCATTGCAGATCTGGATTTGGTAGGTGAGGATCAACTAAAGGCGTGCCAATGATTTACGTTTTCTGGGATGGGCCTGTTGTTTGGTAGCTGTCCTTCTTTACACATTATTCAAGACAAGCCAGCGGTATCACAAATGCGAGTTTGCGGAATGTGGTTGCAAGAGCGTTTGGAACAACAAGCACAGGTGTGGCCCGTTGGAAAAGAACTTTATCTATTTTACAAACGCCTGACCGCTTTCATATGAATATAGTATTTTGTATTGGTACGTACTAGGGGCTTAAACTATTCAGCAAGAAAATGTAAAACCCAACAAGCATTCAATTTTCCAAAATATAAATTTATTTCCATCAAAATATAAAATCAAACAAAGTGAAAGAATTAAAAATAACTTACAGTATGGTATGAACTACTATAACATTTCCAAAATGTATTATCATTTTCACAGTAATCGATCCAAAAGTATTCCGAATGAAGGTTCTAATGTGCTTATGCGCTAGCACAACAGAGAATAACTGTTCTAATATCCCAAAGGTTTTACTTCAAGGTAAATCCAGTCCTTGAATGTTTCACGATATTCCAACGAAATTATTAAATATACAAATTCTTGAATATTTTCACAATAATCCGGCAAGGTACTGTCTGCTTGGAATAAATGGTTTTCCGCTCTGCAATTTCAACGTTCAATAAATAAATAAATCGGAATCCTCTCGTAACTCTTAAAAAACTGAAATATAACTAAAAAATTAAACGTTGCGTGATTAATTCCTTTTTATAGCCACTATATACGCATCAGATAAACAATTCGGAATCACTAGAAAAAGTTTTATATTCAACAGTTATTATCTGACTATTTTATAATTGGGCCAATCAGTAACTAGGGTGATCATGATATCTTTAGAGTACTAATATTCTCCTAGGATCACGTGATATTGACATAACCTCCATTCAACTATTTCGTAGAATTTTTTGACCGAATTAGTTGTTGACTTGAACTTGGTAATAACCTTGATTTATGAATGGAGAAAGTACAAACTTGTATTCTTCTTATAGTACAGGCCAGACACAGAATTTAAAAATTAAGAAATATGCCACTAACCCAAATCACTAAAAAAATTATATTATAAAACAATTTATGATATAGATATCAGTAACAGTATTTTGTACCTCGGAAACCTCCTTTGCTGATATCAGTACTAGGCGGCGTTGACTTTGTGCATTTCAAGATAGCCATACAAGTTTTAAAACTGAAACCGGCTGACCATGGTAGCCTAGACTTCGAAGACGAACAAAGCCATAGCCATCACAGCGCTGGTCATTTGGATGCAGAACATGCGAATTAAATAATGCATTATTCGCGCCGTTACCATTAAGTCTGTCTAATGGCCATGGTTACTCTCGTAGTGGGCGGGAGTATTGTTAACGCATTCGCTTTCACCGGTTCAGATAACATATTTAATATGTTAAATGAGGCTATGGAAGAACATGAAGCTGCACAGGCTGTGTATCAACGTAACGCAACTTGAGTCTCGATTTCCTTAATGAAAGAAAGGAAGATAAACAGCATGCCGAAACGACTTGCCAATACGTCAGCGAAACTGGATGCGAGTGCCACCTAGTGACGATCGCAAAACCGGACGACGGCCTATAGCTCGGCGACGGAGTCAATCTCTATGATTTTCACACGTCCTCTCCCTTGCATGAAAAAAGTGAGACGATTTTTGTTTCCTGTTTATTTTATGGCGGGGCGAAAGGGAAAGGGGGGGGGGGAACCACCATCGTCAGCTATATTGCCTATGAAACTTTCTGAATCCTGTCCGCTTTGCATCGCTGAACGCAAACAATCAACAGTTGTTTGTGTACGGCTTTATATCGACATGCCGAACTAAGGCGGACCTAATTGTTTAAACGACGCGAAGTTTTGCGAGGAGTCAATCATTCCTGGGTTATTTTTCGCTCAACCTGGCAGGCGCTATGTTCTTGTTTCCTCACTGCGGTTGCCAATTGCGCCTAAACAGCATGCGGTTTGATGCGGCGCGCTGCCTGGTTCGGGAACGGTCCGCAGGTAGTAATCCTTATAGGTCCCAGATAGACTTTTTAAGGTAAACGTGTCGCCCCCTCAGCGTGCTAGATTGTGCCTAGGCATCTGTGGGCTTTCAAATTTGGATAGCACAATCAGAAGAGTAGTTTGGTCATCATAGCAATGTTGGCACTGGCTACATCGACACTAACGACTTTGGGACCGTCCGGCCGCCCTTGTGCGCAAAGCAGCGTACAACGTAGGTCTCATTGGTAGTGGCCAAAGAAGGCAAGAGCGTCTTGGCTGCGGTTTCAGAGAGTAGCCAGGGAAATCACTTCGTTGGAGAGCTTTTCGCTCCACAACATAAGCTGCTGGTAGGGTTTCTCAGTCCAGCTCTTGTGGTTGTCTGACTGATAGCCCACAATGTTTCGAAGCAGAGCGAGCCCTACTCCATCGAACATTTTGCTTACCTGAACGGAAAAGTCGGTCACAATGCCGTTACGGCAGTCCAAACTGGCGAGTTCGATGTTTTACGTAGTACGGTACACGTCACGGATAAGATCCCCAGGCGCCTCCGATTAAGCAGACCGTTCTTAGGCTGTATTACTATATTTGTCTAAGACGGAGGGCTTCCACAGTGGTGTTGGTAAAGCCTACGTACTGCTGGAAATGCCTTTGCCGATAATCAGGTTGCTGTTATTGGAGGCGGGAACTGACTTGTTGGCGTAAAGCTGATCGGAAGCCTTGACATTTCATTTACAAACCTAACATTGCTGTTGTGTAAGATGAGCGCAAAGAGGTGCTTTGACTTTGTGTTGCGTCCCTCTGGTTCAAACCTGCAGACCTCGTTGTTGTGAATGTCTATAGCATTATCAAGTAGGTGCCACTTGCGCTGCTACACCTCGGTGTCATTTCTGTTCATCTGCCGAGCTCGCCGTCGGGAGGGAGAAGGAATTTGGGCAGGCAAGCTGCTACATACCCTCGAATATCAGTTCTTGGCTGGCCATTAGTCAGCACTTTTTTAAGGGTTTGTTTATCCGGAGCAGATAACAGTTGGCACCAAAGTCTTGGCTGTCCCAGAGCAGTTGTGAACTGTCCACCCACTTAATAAAAGGGATTGATCTCTGCCACCGACGCTTAGCTCCACTATGGCCAGTCAAGCGGCGGATCTTGTTTTTGTTTCTATGATTAAAACACGAACATCAGGCTCGAGAGAATCACTGATCACCAACAACCATCTCTGTAAAGAGCGCAGGAACAACCTCTACATGATTCGGAACGGATTTCCGCAGGGTTTGCGAAAGCTCTTGTCTTCGTGTTGTGTAAGCACCACGTCCCGTTTTCGAAAGGTATGGGCCCACGACCTCTCCTTGCCCTGCTTCTGTCCGTGAGCGTAATCTCAAAGCCCTGTGGTCTAGGTTTGCCATTTGAGCTGCCAGATAGCAAGGTCTGACTTATCATATCCTATGATACTTGGTATTCGTGTGGGCATTAAACATTTTGCTCTTTGAGGCGGACCGTGAGCATAAGCATCAGCAAGGTCGTAATCCTGCCTTGGAGCCATCGGTCGTTCCGACAGAATCTCAATCCCTCGCCGAGGAACTGGAACTGGCAGACAAACTTCACTCACCGGTAATGCGTCAAGCTTGTCATCATATTCACTTTGTGTTTCTTTGTCCTCTGCAACTCATTCAAACGTGAAAAAGGCAGACATCGTTTTCCTTAGTGGGCGTTTTGTCTCTAAATTGCGGTTATTTTGTGTAAACGCTCATCATATCAGTTTTCTTAAGCGGACATTTATCTCTGAATGAGCGTTACCTTGCGTAAAAGTTCACTGAGGACATATGAATACATCTTTGCTGTTGTTCTCTCCTTAAGAGCCTGTGCCGATTATCGCTTCCACAGTCCAGGCATATGGTATATTCTAACTTCGTCCCAACCCCACAAAAACGACATGGTTTTGCTCCCCCACCCACCCGAGCCACTGTTTGTACTGCGAGACATCGTAACATCTCGTCAGTAGTGTGTATCCATGTGAGTGTAAATTGATGTCATAAACATATCTATTTTACGCCATGACTTTGTTGGGGGTTTAAAACTTTTTCTCTTGTTTGTCCCCAGGGGGACATGTTGATCCCGGCGAGACAAACAGTGCATGCCAATTTTTGGCGTGCTACAAAAAACGTGCAAGACACGTTACTCAGGCAAGCCAATTATCTGTACCTGTGGCTTGCAAGCAAATAATTTTCTTTATCCCATAGATGAAAATGGCTATGCAAAACTGCTTTCATGCCTTTATCTCTATTCTTCACAGTTTCCGATTTATATTTTCTCTGAAACAATATTGCAGATTCAAAATTCCATTGTAACACCAACATCACATTTCCAGCATGGTAAATTTGCACACACACACACACACACACACACACACACACACACACACACATGATATTCTACACATGAATAAACAGAACATGCTATTATTATCTACACAGTTTCGCACATCTCTGCTTTTCCCCGGTGCAGCCAAGCGCATGTGCTTTGCATCGAATCTCCAAGTATTAACACGGTATACAACGACTGTTTAAAACTAAGTAAAACTATCCTGCAGCAAAATGTAAAGCCACAGTAAAAATCCGGCCTCTGGGGGGAGGAGGGGGTTCTCATTCGTTTCCGCTTTTGTCCCCTGGTGATCTCGGACCCCAGCGAGCCAACAGCGCATGGAAACGCATGGAGCTCGTTACACACACCCCTTACGAAATTGAATATGATACCAAGGGATGGTGAATATTTTTGAAACCTGACTGGTTATGCAGCTGATCACGCAATATTTGTAATATTCTAGGCATACATTTAGTACTGCCAGATTAGTGACAGGTCAGGCTTTCATACGGTAGTTTTTAGTATGAGTGATGGCTCCATGCTGGGATTCCTCTCTGGAAAATAGAACAATTAATCTCGCAAAAGAAAATGAGTTATCCTATGTTTTAAGCGACTTTTCGCTTTGCTAAGTTTACCCATAGTTGTAATATACGGGTAGAAAGCAATGTTCCGCTTGGTGAAAACATTTGAATTACTCGAAGTTTTTCCATCGTCACCTATTAAAAATATCAACTTCAGTAACGTTCAATTTTTTAAACATGTAACATAGAAAATATGGAGAATAAGTGCTCTTGTGCTTTTCATTGCATATAATTTTCCAAAGACTAAGAGCAACTATGTTTCAGGACTGTATTTGTCATTAACGTAAATGAGGCACATGGGTAAATACCAAGTAAACCACATGAAGGACTGGTGCAAGGGTATTTTGCGCCCTAGGCGAACCTTCTATCTTGTACCCTGTGCTCCCTCCCCCCCCCCCCCGCTTAGTTCGGCTTGATATTTATTGATTTCATTATTTAGCCTACATATTTAATGATAATAAATGAATAACCTGTCAGTGTTGACATTGTTATTGTTTTCGCTTTTCACAACATATCATGGATCTTAAAATAAATTTTCGGGCATCACGTTTTGGCGCCCCCGAAATCTTGGTGACCTAGGCGGCCGCCCAGTTCGCCTAGCGGTTAAACATGCCCTAATCACCTGTTCAAATAAACGAATATTGGCTTCTGACGGGTACCCTACAGGGATGACATTGATGATGAAATTGATTCTTGTCATAAGAATCCATCCAGGATCACTGCGTCATGTGCTACGAAAAAGAGACATGTTGAATTATGTGACAAAACATTGGACACAAAAATTGGCCTTTGTCTTTGCCATTGATAACGCATGCACCTAAAAGAACACAAATGAAAATATACAAGTACATAGTTACACATTAAACTCTTGCAATGTTTCCCACGTGTTAGCCAAAAGGTCAGTCACCGTGCATAACAAATATGGAACAAATGAGTACCTGTGTTTTCAGGTGGTGGTGGTGGTGGTGGTGGTGGTGGTGGTGTGTGTGTGTGTATGTGTGATTTGGATTTTTAACGTAGCTTTAAAAAAATTTCAGTCATATCGCTACGATGTCTGCAGTGTTGCAGTTTAATGTGATGTCTAGCACTGGGGCATCATGCCGCAGACATGAGCATGATGTCCCAGCTAGTGACATTGTCCTAACCTCTTAATGCTGAGCGCCAGATAAGGATGCTAGTATTAGGGCAGAATTTTTTAGTTAAAGTAATAAGATTGAAATTTTCTCTAAATTGTATTAAAAGTAAAATCAGTTCGTTCATCGAAGAATCAGGAGACTGTCTTTTCTTACAGGTAAGAATCGTCTGTCTTCGTAAACTTCTTTAAAGAATAGGGACTTTTTAATATTTGAGATTTTAATGGTAAAGTTCATATGTTTGCAACATGTTTCTGAGTTCTTTCTATTTTATATTATAATATAATGGAATTTTAATTGTTTTAAAGAATTTATATTCGTTTGTATTTATGATAATTATTATTGGAAAAGACGATATCGCTACCAACATCATGTTTAGATTTAATTTGGAAATAAAATATTCTTTAAGTAATAAAGAATAGTGAGTGTTTTAGAATCTATTCCAAATTAGTATTCTATTTTAAATTTAGTAAAATACATTTCTTCAAAATGATTGTTGCATTAATCACAACTATTGAATTTTATACTCTTTGGCTATCATGAATTTAGTCAGATTTAATTATCTGTATTATATTCTAAAATGCAGAACTTATACAAATATATGAACTTGGTAAGCTCGAAGGAAAGTGATTTTATATGCATTTCGTGCATTTTAAATATAAAGGCTTTATAGATGTATCTCTAGAATATATATATATATATATATATATATATATATATATATATATATATATATATATATATATATATATATATATATATATAATTTAAATAAAGTTCGTTCATCGAAGAATCAGGAGACGCTGTCTTTTCTTACAGCGATTCCGTACCTCTCAGCATGTAGCCGTATCTACACCGTTAGGAGTGACACCCTTTTGTTAAAGTGCCATAACAGTGTATCTACATTTATTCAGCTAATTTCTTGGTGATTGAGAATATATATTCAAAATACGAATGTAAAAAATCCGATTGAAAAATTGTCAGTAATAACTGCATGGGAGCCTACAGAATATCGCGTTCGCACCTATCTACGATAATAACCGAATGCAACCTCCGACCACTTCCGGTATTTAGTGAAAACAAAGCGTGACGTCACATTTTGAACACTTGTAAACAAAGGCCGATTTGGTATCGTCATATTATGGAAAAGTCTTCAGAAACTCAACACGAAAGTTGCGATTCTGAAGGAAGTGAATTGTCACTGGCCTGCGGGTCGTCGCCATTCGAAGATGGGGAGGTGATAAGCTCGAAAGATTCTGATAATGGTGGAGAAGCGGCTGCCGGTGTAGAGACAAGATAGATTGACGGACAGTTCATGGTAATTGTTTTCTGAATAGGTCTATAGTCCTACAATGTAAGACATAGCACATGTTGTTTTTGTTTAAGTGCTATATCTTACTACCCAAATAACGGCCTTGCATAGCGTGTTCCGATGTCGTTTGACATCGGAACGAGTAGTCAAAGTTTCAGGAATATTTCACACACTTGGCAGCCTATATCGACACTCTTCCACTAATGTATGTGTAATGAATATACTTGCTGTGCTGTCTTTTTCCTGGTGGAATCAAAATATGACACTAGCAAATGGACGCATTTTCTTGTTCCGTTGACATACATTTGAATTTGTTGCAATGCGACGGTTTTCGAGGTATGCCGAAGTATATTCAAGTAGGTTCATACGTGGGATATGTTTCTTGAACGAAACGAAATGTTGCTTACAGTTCCAATAGTCATAATATATTTTTATTCGTTTCGTTAAAGAATAATATTTCAACTTAACCCGATTTCGGCATTTTCCCAGCTTTCATTGCTTTCCAGCCAACTGAAATATAGGCCAACGAAACTTTGTAAACAGGTCCATTTCTTTTGTGAGAATTTGAATTTATTAGAGAAAAGTCCTCAGGGTAAGTACAGTCTGACAAAAAACATTATAACTTTACTTTGTAGAAAAGCGTTGTTATTGTTGCCAGTTGTGTGTGATATTCCTGGAAATTTGACTTTCGTTACGCTGTTAGTCGTCATCAAAATACACTTCACAGCGCCGTTAGTTAGGCAGTAAGACCCATCACTCCCTGATGCGTCTTACGTGGTAGGACTAAATATGTCTACAGTCTAAGTTACGATAAATATATTTATCCGACGATATTTACAGTACTGTTCAACAGTCTCCTGTTCGTTTACAAATGAATTTTTTCTCACCTGTAATAAAGGCTGTACAAGTGTATTGCATTTCATGGGTAGAGACGTATTTATACCTTGATAAGTAATAGGTACATCGGATCACAGTTGTAAGCTTCGAAAACATGTGAACAAATTGATAGAATTTAGAAGTACTTCAGATTCCTAGGAGAGGAGGTCCTCTTTTGCACAACTGTTGAAATAGGCAGGATATTACCCTCATGACATTAAAATTGAATTCATATTCTCTACACTATTATAAGTTAAAGTTTCAAATTTCTCATATGTATGCTAATAGTTGATTTTTATAAACTATGAAATAAACCGTTTTTTCTGTGGTAAGCGTCTACTTGCAACCTCTATTTTCTTTCATATCTAATTTAATTTTACAGTGCTGTACGAAATGTTTTACCTGTTCTTGACTTTAGTCAATTTGTGTCATTGTACTGTGCTATTGATGTGTTCATAAATATGAGATTAAATTTGACAAGCACAGCACTATGCATTAAAGAAGAAAACTCTATTTTAGGTGTAATTGTGGACATTGTTTGGTAATGCCCACAGCAAGGGAATGTGTATGTTGTTGTGACATAGAGAAGGTCACAAGTGTCCGCATTGAATACCAGGGGATGCAATGTATAACACACCATCCAGGGTTCAGTCCAGTTTGTTTAAACATCCATGTTTTAAAACTTGCATACTACCAATATAGACAACAATTTGGATAACGTCCAGAACAAAGAAATGAGTAAGTAAAATGTCTGAGTAATTTTTCGTGTTCTTTTGTTTTCATAAATTTTGTTTTCATGATCTATGCATGACAGAATAATATTGGGGTTATTAATACAGCAAATAAATAAACCACTTTTTCCAGTCATTTTATGACACCTTCGTGGATTGAACCCCTGTTCTGGAGGCCTACACTGTCTAACCTTTATACCACAGTGATACTGATAAAGCATGCCAAGAAAACAACACATATACATGTACAAATATATTGTTTTATTTCATTTTTTGTGTCTGAAATTAAAATGGTTATATATATAATTTGATTTGATGCATAAAGCATATTTTATTTCAACTTTATTTTCAAATATTATTGCAGAAGACATCGGCATACAGCATATAGACAATTTGCTCGGTGGTGTTGGCACTTCTTGGGCAAGGAAGTGAGTGTCATCATTCCATCATGTGTTGTTCAGAGGATCCGCAATGCCTTTCCTGATCAAAACCTGAACTACGCTGGCTTTCATGAGGCTGACAGCGATTAAACCTGCTAAGAAGATTTTGAGTAGCAATATCCTAGTCAGGCCTCTCATACAGACTACATAATGGTGGTGGTACATCTACCAGAAGTTTTCCTTCATCATTCATGTGAGACACCTGTCCAATTCTGAATGCTGTTTTCATCAGACATTCAACATAATCTGCAAGTTAAAGTAAATTTAATATATATTGTGTTGCACAAGCCAAAAACTGCAACCTTTTGTTGAAGTTAATACATGAATTAAAAATATTTGTCTTTAAAATTGTTTGCATATTTTTATTATTTTACCACAGGCAAAATCATGACCTTTAAAATTAAAGGAGTGTCAACTTTAACAAATATTTTGCCTTTACACTTAGAATTTAATAAAAAAAAGAAATAATACAGGTACTTACACTTGGTACAACAGTATTTATATCTCTAAGTGATATATTCCTTTCTGTTCATTAAGTACTAATCTATATTCTTACCATATAATTGAGTCAACAAGGATTTTCCTCACAGTGTATTCTCCTTTCTTGTACTTTGGATACACTATTTTATATCTGGCTCTCCCATCCTTAGTGCATGCTTGCTCTCTTTGGCTGTTTTCATTAAAATGCAATGCAGCTAGCCAAAGCCTATTTCAAAGTAAAGAAAGATGCAAAATATATAATTCTATGAAACTTGAATAGGATGATGTTCTTCAATTTAGCGTACTCATACTGTACTTTTATGTCCATTATTATTTTCCATATCCTTCAATAAGCAATTCATAACTTGCATCCTAAGAAGGTAGTAGTGGTTTATCTTTACATTGCAGTAAAGGGCAGAGGGCAGTATCTGTATCAGTTACCTTGGCATTTGTCTGCATGATTGTGCAAGTGAATTCAGCCAATAGGCACATTTTATAAGAATATGGTTATGTTACCTGTTTTCCTGTTCATCAATTCTGTTATCCTCATCTGATGACTTAGGGGAAGTTGGTGGCTCATAGTCACAGTCTGACAAGTCATCTTTCACTGGCGACGAGAGTGGTTCCTCAAAACTGCTGGCTGATGCACTTTGTTGGTAAATGTTTTTAGCTGTTGGTCTGGTATCAAACTCAAAGTAATTGGGACGGACTAGCTGGAATGCATCTCTCATCACTGGTCTATTATCAATAAAGCCGGTCTGCACTCCTAGATAAATGAAAATAGTTTATAAAAGCAGAACAATTTTTTATACATGAATACAAGTTTTTAAAAATGTACTTTCATCCACATTGGGAGTTTAAATATTGTGTTTCCATTACAAAGATAATTTTGAGGTATTAAACTTAACTATCAATTTCCTGGTATACTACAAAGTACTCGACAAAAGAAAGCCAATCATGTGTCAGCAAAATTCTTTAAAATAGTACTTGTTTAACAACAAAGCATACATTTAAGTTTACCTTACTAATAAATTGGAACAGTATATATGGACATTGTTTAGTCATCCAGATAGGGCTTACTTCATGCCATTTTCAAATGGCTTTGATTTTCTGTTTTCAACTATTGCCTGGAAAAAATCAAAACCAAAAGTGATTATCTGAAAGTATACAAGTACCTGTGCTTATCATCTTCACTGCAGATCGAGTCGTTGATTTTGGGTCCTTAATATAAGTCTGGAATTTTTTAGACAGCTGTTTTATCTTTTTGTTCACTTGGCAACCAATGGATGCAGTCAGAGGCTTCACTTTATCAATTTCATATTCATCTATCTGAAAAAGGTCAATTGCATGAGTTTTATTACTTTTGAATACTGTACTTTGTTTGGGCAAGTTATTTTAGCAATTCATCATCATCATCAGTCCCGTAGTCTGGTAGACCGTTAGGGCACCGAGCAAAACCGAACAGCCAGCTTCCTCCATTCCTCTCGATTTTCCGTCTTTCTCAGTGAGTCGCTCAGTGTCAAGCCTGTCCACTTTCGGATGTTGTCTTCCCACCTCTTTCTCTGTCTGCCTCTCTTTCTTCTTCCTTGTACAGTGCCTTGCATGATTGTCTTGGCAAGTCCTGATGATCGTGAGACATGCCAATACCTCTGCAGTTTACATTTTTTTCACTGTGGTCAGGCGGTCTTCGTGAGGCCCAATGGCTTGTCTGATCCTTTGCCGTACTTCTTCATTGGTGACACAGTCTTTGTATGAGACGCCGAGGATCTTTCGGAAGCATCTCATCTCTGTGGCCTGTATCTTTTTTTCTAAGTCAGCTGTTATGGTCCATGATTCACAGGCGTAGAGAAATATGGAGATCACCAGTGAGTGCATCAGTCTGACCTTTGAACTGAGTGCGATGTACTTGTCGTTCCAGATGGGCTTCAGTTTTGTCAGCGCTGCTGATGTCTGCGCAATCCTGGAGAGTACTTCAGGCTTCGATCCTTCATATGTTACAATTGCCCCCAAATATTTGAAGTTGTGGACTGTTTCTAGCTTCGTACCTTGGATCCTGATGTCAGTGCTGATGCCCTTGGTGTTGTTGGTCATCAGTTTGGTCTTCTCTGCACTGATTTCCATGCCGTAGGCTGCAGAGGTTTTGTCGAGGCTCTCTACTAAGCTAGCTAGTTCTTGCTCATTTCATGCTAGTCCATCAATGTCGTCGGCAAAACGTAAGTTGGTGACTGTTCTGCCTCCGATGTTGACTGTCCCTTCATGCTTTTCCAGCGCGTCAGCCATGATTCTCTCCGAAAGATGTTGAATAGTGTGGGAGAGAGCAGACAGCCTTGTCTGACTCCGACTGTCGTTCTGAACCAGTCCCCTATGCTGCCATTGAAGTATACTGCACTGGTAGCCTTGTCATAGAGGTGCTCTGTTACTGTGATAAGGTTGGCATTGATGTTGTACAGTCTCATGGTCGCCCACAAGGCTGCATGCCATACCCTGTCAAATGCCTTCTTGAAATCCACGAAGACGTGGTACAACATCCCAGCAGAACTAGTCCAAGCAGGGGGAGAAGCAATGATTAGCGCCCTCACAATCATCTGCAACAAGATCTGGCAAACAGGAGTATGGCCATCGCCGTGGACCCAATCACTGATCATCACCCTCCCCAAGAAAGACAACTTGCAACAGTGTCAAAACCACCGTACAATCAGTCTTATAAGCCATCCAAGCAAAGTCATGTTGAGGATACTGCTGAACAGACTAAAGCCACAGGCTGAAAAGATCATTGCCGAGGAGCAGGCAGGTTTCAGAGCAAGGCGCAGCACAAAAGAGCAGATCCTCAACCTCAGGATATTTTAGCATTTAGAAATTTTAAAAATATGAAATTCTTTTGGGATAAAGAAAATAGTTCCCAAATTTCCTATGATGAATTCAATAAAATCCCCTATCCACCATAACAGAATGTGTTTGAAACATAAAAGAATGTATTTTTAAATACTGACATTTTTTCTTTATGATGAGCAAACCTATCCTTTTCTCCAAACATTTAAGCTGTAGTTCTTCCTTTAATTTATTTCTAGAAATCTGACATGCATTTT
>JAECUM010031684.1:0-34274 GCA_016617855.1 Megalonaias nervosa
TATATATATATATATATTTGCAGTATGATTTCCGGGGGGTCACGTAACCCCCCCCCTTGACCCATGCTGCGGGCGCCCATGTAGAAGTATTATATTGCTTCATGTATATTATGTGTCATTCATACGACTTCATCTTGTGTAATTTTTAATCACATGTAAGTTTGACTGATAGTTAAAAGAAAACTTTAGTGGATAAATCTTTCATTTTTATGAAGGGAGGTGATATGTATATTTAATTTGTACTATTTGTTAGTTTATTCTTCATGATTACATGTTATGCATAATTGTATTTTGGACATGACCTTGTCCAAAATTAAGTTCACTGCGTACCTGACCAGTAAATGTTATTTTGTACACAAATAATACATTATTATTTCCCTGTGAGTGTGGGTTCAATATTAGGATCAATATCAATAGAGTTAAACATGTTTATTTGGGTCTGGATCTAGAACATTGGAATTCCTCCATAATTAGCTTGGTCTACCTGATGTTTACCACATTCTTTATTATAATTTTAGCAACACATTTTACGTTGTTGACAACTTTGAAGTTTATAGAAATGAAGTTGTGACCCTCATCTGGGTTCTACTATTTTGTCTTAGGTTTTTTTTTGTATAATCTTGTTTACTTGATAAATTACTCATTCTTGCATTAAATTCTGAGGCAGAATTAGCCTTATTGTTGTGTTCAGTTTTTCATTTGGGTGGAATTATTTATTTAAATTGTTATTCACTGAAAATACAAATTGCTTATCCTTAATATTCTTGGACTGGAACATTAATTTGAAATTATAGTAAATTCAGACAAGAACATTTTTAGATTGTATTATTGTGATATGTTCAAAGACTGTTGTCACATCATCACGCTTCAGGCCAGTGGCACATTACCACGTCTCTACAGGCACATCAATCCATCCAATATTGGAACTTATTCAGAATACCACTGGAATTCAGTAGGAACTTTATACACTTTTTAGCACTGTTCGTGATTAAATTCGCAAAGCCGTAAGTTCTTTTTAAATTTTCACTTTGTATTCTAGAGACATAAAATTATTCGTTGAATTTTACAAAACTTATTGATTTTCTGTTACTTAGTATAAGACCACAGAAATAGAATACCTTTGAGTTATGCGTCTTTAGATATACCAAATGAAATGCTTGCTGAAAATGGATTCCCGTTTAATGTTTAATTGGTATTAGTCGTGTTATAGATATGTTTAGCCAACTGCATACAATGTCCACATTACAAGTTTCCAACAATTAAAAACCATTCAGATCTATTTAGCTGGCTCTGATTATATTTTCCAATTGATACTTGGCGACGTTGTTGGTACGCTGGAAGTAGGAAATGAAATCTATCTTCAATATTGCCATTGTTACAAATTCTACAATACTTTTAAAAAATTCAGATCCGTCTATCCTGTTATTACCATATCTACACGTCTCTAGCGTTATTACCATATATACTCGTTTCAATATGAAGTTTTTGAGATGATATCCTGCAACATACAAAATATTTCGATATTTACGTTTTTCTAATACATTTAAATAAAATATTTAATCAAAAGTAACTTTGATAGAGTTGTTAAAACGTAACCTGTACTAGGATTGAACATGCATACGTATTTTGACACGCTGATAACCACAAAGAATGCTAGAAATAGTTCATCGTCTACGTAATCTGAATCCAAACCTACCTCAGTAAAATCCTGTGCAACATATTAAAATATAAATACCAGTCCAAATGATTATATCCTTAAGGATGATTTGAATTCTTTTCAACCTTTCATGACGTAAAGATATTCCTCCAAGCCTTCCACACACTGCAGAACTGTATGCATTAGGCTTTACATTAAAAATCTTTTGATGAAATCTCATTTAATGCACCACATTGAAACCCTACTCACGTATAGTGCCACTCCAGGTTTGGATAGACTTCATAATTCGTTGAAATCCTTAAAAAAAAAATTTCAGAATAACTTGGCAAGTTATTGTTTAATTCTGGGCAGCCTGGTACCAGACAGTATGCATGGATGTATATGCAGGGTTTGCTGGCACGTAAGCAACATATAGACTATATCGTGCCGATTTTTAAAAGTAAAACTGGAACAATGGCGAATAATTTTAGGAGGATAAACCGTTCCAAGCTAAATGCACATGCAGTCCTTCAAGAACACAAGAAGAGATCTGCAAAAGGGTGTATACATATTAGGGTTTAAAATTGCTAAAATCTTCAGGAAAACAAATCCTTTGCAAGAAAAAGTACATAATTTCTCGTACAAAATCAAAGTTAGAGGGTATAACATACAAAAGCTCTATAAAATGTATTCAAAATAAAACAAAAATATTGAAAATGATACTGATAGTAAGACAAACTTTGTGGTATTCACCCTATGAATTTTATGAAGACTGTCATACTAAAAGAAATATCTTGTGATTTAGCCTACCCTTGTAGCATGGAACTTTTTTATAATACTATAGTAATGCAATGAATGCAAAGTTATTATATTAGTTGACCATTGGCAATAGAAAATTTCTATTGCTTGTAGTGCGACCCATGTCCAGCAATTAAGGGAATAACCTGTTGTTGAATGGTTTGAAGAATTTATTTATAAATAAGTTTACGATGTATCTTTCTACCTTTAAGACACTCGAACGGCTCCTTAATTTTGCCAAAATTGATATCCTCTTACCTTGTGACTTTATTATCTTTGACACATTACTCTGTTTTTCTTATCTTTGTCTCTGATCCTGTTTCATTGCTCAATTGGCCGTCATTGCAGAGACCGAAAAATCTTATAATGATATATATCCCTCTTCTCACACCAAGAGGATTAACATTTATCCTTGTGTTAATGGTGCCAGTATCACTTCTGTAGATTTCACTTGTTCCTTTTCGGTTCCATTTCTATGCGGACCTCTCTGTTCAAAGATGGCACCTGGTCCCAACTTTGTGGCCATAATCAAATTGCAGTAATAAAGTGTTGTAAAACTATTCACATTACTAATTTTCTTGATAATGTTCTTTTCCATCATAGAACATATGCTAATAATTAGTCTCTATTTTGTATTTGATATTTGTGAATTTGAACTGCTCACGTCACTTAGAGGGATTAATAGCCTTTAAAGTGCGTAAATTACACCAGTGTGTCTTACACTGTAAACTGCAATCGGCGATCAGATCATTGTTTCTCATCTGTATCGCTTTTCCTGGTTTCTTTGAAATATTTTTAAACAGCCCCAAGATTCCGCCCTAATTGATGGAGAGTATTTGAGAGGACCTTTCAGACAGCAGTTATTGCATACTTGGAACAAAGAACAGTGCTAAAATTGTCCGTAACTCACAGATGGCCGCAACAACTTTAATTAGGTAAGGTAATACTAGAAAACAAGTATTGTCCTCGCCCCGCCTGGAAGGGGTTTGGGTTTCTTTCAGGTCTTCAAGCTGCAAGGTCTAATGGATTATGGTTACACGTAGATGTTAGGCCAAAGGCCTGGGGCCGGTAAAGGTTATGACCCATGACCTCTCACTCAATTAAATACACGATTTTGAATTAATCTCGACCAACGTTAAGACATTTAAAGGGCTTAAACACCCGATACTTGTCTTTCTCGGCCTCAGACATATTGTCCAATTTTGATTTAGTATGAGCAAAAATGTCTGAAAGCCGCAGTAAATCTTTCACAGAGGTGCTCACAAAACAATTATCTTTATTAGAGTTTGAAAAGGTGTATCAACTCACATCAAACGAGCGAATTAGGCAGTTTTATTTATAAGATCGTTTTCAAACCTATCATTTAGAGTAAATGGTTAGAATTCGACAAAGTAATTTTTCTGACATGAATTTAATAGCTGTCCAGAATTTGTGAATGTGATTGATGTTTCTTATTTGCTTGATTACACGACAGTTCTTAATGAAGTGGTGCTATGTTTAGTGCGGACACCTTCTTAAATCTGGATATCTATTGTGCTGGAAAGGTTCTTTATCTAAATGAATGTAAAACAGTAGAAGTAGGTATGATTTACATCAACTACTTAAGTGTCTGTGTCATGAATATCTCAAAAATAGCTCCGTGCCAGAGTTTGTATAAAATAACTAGTTTCCTCCTTGCAGCGTGGTTGGTATCCAAAAAAGTACTGATAGAATAATAGTAAAATCATGAAAAAATGGTTCAATGATTAGAGAAAGACAAGACCGTTGTTATCAATTTCAAACATGAATCTGAAGTTTTCTGAATTCAAACGAATGTGATAGTGTCACACTAGTATTAGAAAGTTTGTCCAGATTGGACTACACAGCGAGACCCAAGAGAAAGAAGTACTTGTTCTGATAATCTTATTCGTGACTATTTGCATCTAGTGCATCTACGATAGACTTCCTCGTCACTATTTCAAGCGCCAGCTTTTTATATTCTTTATGAAGAGAGCTGTCCCTCATCTTTTCATATCTTTACTTTTTGACTTCTTTCAGTTTCTTGTTAACTTGTTGTCCTTTTCTGCCTTTTCTCAGATGGTGTGTTAGGTACGATACTGCTAAGGCCATATCTACAATACATTGCTCCTGTGGATGTCATCCTTCTTTTCACTAACTTGTTTGTCCAAGTCATCAATAACTCCTTTTTAAATTTTCAGATAGTATGTAATTCTTATTTTTGTTTATAAAAGGGTTTTTGAGGTTATTATGTTTATCTTCCCATGTAGTGTTTAAAAATTCAGCGCTTTTTACAAATCTTATCCTTTTTATCTCCTAAATGGTTTCCCAACTTTTGCTTTTACGAACTTCAACCACTGTGTCCTCTTCGTTATTTCATAGTCAGATTATTTTGGACCTGCTTTTCTTTTATTTTCTTTTGGCGTCAGAAATATAGCTTCTCCGCCGATGTTATTTCATTTCAATTCTTGTAAAAACATATCTCAGCCACGAACCCTTTAAAATTTGGAAGATTATGCTTGACTTGTAGGCTTTTATCCATTCATAATGTTGACCTATTCCAGAAATTTTCATGAACATTCATTAAAGAATTTTTATTAATTGCTTATAAAATTTGTAAATATAATATAGCGTTTATTGTCATATGAAGCAATTGTATGCATCACTAATAACTCTTTATTGTCAAACGCATTTTCAAAGTTAACTTGCCACAAATTGCTTTCAAAACTGATACATGATAAAAAAAAAAATTGTGATCGTCAGTTTATGGATGAAACAGAATGTCATGCCTTTGCAGTAACACCTCCCCCGCCAAAGCTTGGAAAGTTAGTTATAAACTACAGACCTGTTTCAGCATTCCACAATTTATTTGTCGAATCAAATCTTCATATATAAGACCATAATATATTATTTAAATTTTATGGCAAACTTTAAATGTAAATATCAGCGCGAAGAAAGGCACATTTACTAAAACGCCTGAAATGTAATTATAAATGTACATTGCTTGTGAATATTAATGCATAATGATGTGTCATTCTAGAGGCTACTGCCATTCTCATACTGTGATGTAGGTCTTCACCATAAGTACACTAAATCCCTAATTTGGTAGTAATGACATGTATAGTATTCAAAAGTTGTCATGCAAAGATATAAATTATCATTTTCAATTGTGATTTAGTAGGGAAAGAGCTCACAGTAATGAATGAAGGCATGTTATCGTCTACAGTATTAATGACATATAGGCCTTTTTTGTCTTTCATCCCTCCAGTACTGTCTCGTATATCAATAAAAGTAAGTTAAGTCTGCATTTTTAATACGTCTTTAGGAGTTACATATTCAGACCGAATTACCAAATATGTGAAAATTACACTCGATCTTCTGCATTTAATGCCATGCTCAATGTAGACAAATGTAGGTCTAATTTAGATGTACTTTAGGGAATGATACATTAATCGAGTGACTTTAATTTCAATGGCATATGGTAGCCAGATCCAGTTCAGAGGTTAATGCTTACAGTTAAAATTTTATATATATATATATATATATATATATATATATATATATATATATATATATATATATATATATATATATATATATATATTATCTCATTAGAAATACTTCTTTTGTTAAACGTTGGGTATTTTTTTCCTATTGCACTCATTCTATACAAGATTCATAATACAGAAAAAATATGGTTATTGACCCTTATAATAAATGTCTTTCTGCGGTTTATTCTTTACCACACGTTGCGGTAACATGGTGAGTAATATATTCCATAATATTTTGACGGGTGACCTTGTTTTGAATTAGCGTGGTTTTAATACTTTTTTATATATCAGAGGAGTCTAATCTTAAAGTCTTAAAGAAAAAGACATAAGCAGCTTTGTCATCAGTAAGTGAATATTTCGAATATTAGCTAGATTTGGGGGGTGCGGATGGGTTGGAGATGAAAGTAAATTCTTACCGTTGTGTGAACAGTAGAACTGATATGTATGATACTTTAGTAATCTTTTGAATTCACCTTTTAATATTTATACCGAATGCTTCTTCTTGCTGCTTTCTCTTTCATGCCAATGAAGTAAATTGAGTTTGATGAAGAGATGTTATTCTTCGTTTCAGAAGTAAAACGGCTGGTTCAGGTCTTTTTATTTTTCTTATAACTGATGTAATTAATACGGTTACATTTCAGAACCGCGCTCTAAGTATGGAAGAAATTCTATCCCCGATTTTGTGAACGCCTTTTTTTTATAACTCCTTTTATTGCCAGTAGATACGAAAACTGCCTGCAGACGTGTAGATGAAATAGTTCTGCGTTTTGCCACCGGGCTGTAACTAATCTCGCATCCTCATCACCAAGCAGGTGCGCAGTGAAAACACGGCTGTAAGAAGACGTGTTGAATTAATATCTGCCCATATTTTACATAACTTAATGTGGACAAGATGAACTTCGCAGTCTCTGAACGCATGGCCTTTGGCCACTATTGAGTGAATCAGTACCTTCCAAGACAAGCAAAGGTACGGTTAAGAACACGTATGGTTCTTGTCATCAGAAGGAAAGAAAAGGCTTGTCAGAAGAAATAACAATATGCAATTAAATGTATTGACACACGTAGACAATAAATTAAGCGGAAATGCTGTTCTGAACATAAATAGATTACACGCAAATGAAAGTAATCTCTTTAAAAACAATGACAGGCCTTTGCTTTTCTATTGTACTGACTGTCTTCCAATTTTCCGTTATATTTCGCCAGTCTTCACGGAAAGATTGATTTATGTGAGCAAACCTTCTGCGGGCCCTGGTAGCAATAATAATTTCGTGGGTTTTAATAAGTTATCAATTCGATAAGTTCAAGAAAAAACACGATTTGCTCATTAACTTAATCATGTAAAACTTCTCATTTTTACATTTGTTGAACTTTCTTCTGCAATTTATTACGAAGATATTAATATACCTTGATATAATTACATTCGTAATTTTGATTAATTATCACAATGAGAAAAGCTGACAGTTAAACGTAGAATATGTAACCAGAACTGGATAAGATTGCTTCACCTCGTGTCTTTACGGATAGATAGATAGACGGATGGATGGACTGATCGAAGGAGTGATCGATTCGTATCTTGATCTTTACGGACTATAGAGGCCAAGCCAAGTGTAACTTGCACGCATTTATGCATAATAAACGTGCATCGTGTATTTATCAAAGGATTGAAAGCAATTGCACTGGTAAGATTCATGCTGAGACCTCATTTTAGTTAGGACACGTATATTAGACATGGTACTTGACGAGTTAGGGCATGTGTTTTAGGCATAGAACTAGACGAGTTAAGCCATGTTTCCAGGGCCGACAAGGGGATGAGTGGAGGGGCAACCGGGGACAACACTTTTTAATTTTATTAAAGAAAAATTTTGTTTGAACAAGAACGGGGAGAGGCCCGGGTGTTTCTTACCCCAGGGCCCGTGATCTCTTTCTACGGCCCTGCATGTTTCAGGCATGGCGTTAGATGAGTTGGGAGATGTGTTTTAGGTTTTTGGCATGGCACTAGACGAGTTGGGGCATGTCTTTTAGGCATTGCACGAGATGAGCTCAAAATATGTGTTTTAGGCATGGCACTAGATGTGATGGGCCATGCGTGTTTGTACACATAGCATTAGATTAATTGTAACATGTGGTTTTAAACATGGCACTAGATGAGTTGGGTCATGTGCTTTTAGGCACGTCACCAGAAGATAAACAAGAAAGCGATTATGTTTTATGTGACAGGTTTTGTCCTTGATGAATAATCCACCAGTGTCGTTGGTGGTCCTCAAGACCAAATCGCTTCAGTGCTTCACTTTTCAAATACTTAGTGAGACTTCCCTCGTGGCAAACAGTTATATGCATTTCTTCAGATATAAGTTATATATGGGGATTCATAGCTATTGACAGAATGCTTTTATAATTGTATAAGCCTCTTGAAGAATTATTCAATTTTAACACACATATTCGGTTATGTTGTAGGCAGCTGCTTAGTTGCATTGAATGTTGGCCAAGAACCTAAAGAGCTGTTTGATCAGTTCCTATACTGAATCCAGTATTCACCTGAAGGATGACCACGACTTTGCCTGCCATTATTCAATACTTCTATAATGGATGACAACGACTTTGCCTGCCATTATTCAATACTTCTATAATGGATGACAACGACTTTGCCTGCCATTATTCAATACTTCTATAATGTCATAACTGAGAGGAAATGACAGATTTTACTATTTTAGGACACGAATACAACAATAAAAATCATATCTGGACGAAAAAAAAATAAATCAAACCGAAGACTGGATTTAAATCCAGCCTACTTGAATTACAAGGAATTAAATGTATTACGACAAGTATTAAGATAGGGATACGATTGGCTGGAATTAAGTCTGACTTAAAATTGACCAATCAAATGTCGAGACTTAATTTTCAGACACGCTGGGAAGTTTTGACCAAGATTCGGTATCTCTCGCGAATGTATGCGATTCTATGTAATGTGCACACGAAGACTGAACGAACTCTTTGTGCAGAAATGACATTACCAAACACATCTGCTCTTGAAAAGAGCTCTTTTGGGAACTAAGCGTGACAATATGCGAGGTAATCCATGCTCACTGAATGGGAATGGTTTATTTCGTTGATATGTAAATAATCTTGTAAGATGTCTAAACATGGTTATAAGGAGAAGAACTCCATAAATACATACGCACACGAGTCAGAGTCAATCCTACCTGTTTCTATGATGATTTAAAGAGGTTAAGTTTGTCCCTTGATACTGTACGAAGTTTAGCTGTATGGTAAAATCAACACATGGTTACATGTATTTATACCTTCGCAAGACAAAATCATGGATGTTGCCCCAAGGTACGAAGACGGAAAGTCATTTAAAAAAAAATTTGTCATTTTTGTTGATACCAAAAGCATTGTTCTTATTTTCTTTAGTAGTAGTTGTAGTAGTAGTCGTAGCAGCAGCAGTAGAAATATTAGTAGCATTGAGCTGAAATTTATATCTCCTAAATTATGCATCCAATTTAGTTGTTGTTTGTGTTTTTTTAGGAGATTTAATCATCATCGATTGCATTGCTAGTGACATTAGGAACTTGAACAAATATATAAATGATCTGAAAATAAATCTTGAAGATATCTGCAGTTCTCTTAACTTCGGTTAATGTATTCTTGCATAAACTATAGTACCGTTTATTTATGTATACTATTTTTTTAAATTAAAAATAAAATGATACATAACTTATTTTGAATTTGCTGTATTTGAAATTGTAATAAATGTGTAATTCAAGAAACACGTAGACTTATTATGAGATGAATACCTTATAAACGTGTGTATCAGTCAGATCCAGTGACCTAGATCAGTATCTGACGTCGCATATTGCGCCGGCAGAACTGGGTCTATGCAGCAGTCTATTACGAGTAATCAGTTGAACAAACATATGCCCTGATCTGCAGGCGCCTGTTCTTTGTTAGGAGTAATGAGTAGCACAATCCATAATTCCATGATGCTCCGGCAGATCATAGTTTATCTTGTTTGTAGTGTTAACCGACTTATACGAGATTATATACAATAGTTTGTAGTGAAAACTTCAAGGACATTGTGTTCAAAACTTTCAAGGACGTTTAGCTTACCTCTATACAATTTAAGCGCTTTTAAAAATGGGGACGCTTTGACCATTGTCATCAAAACTATGTCACAAGTACTAATTTGGGAAACGACCTTTTATTACTGTACTTCTGCTTTCTAATTTGCTTCACAGACTATGGTGTCAAGGTAAGTTAACTCTTTCTTCTTATTCTTAAGTTTCTTTCTTCTCACTTTTAAAAAAATATTATTATGCTCCCGGAAATATGTTTCAGAGGACATGTTGTTACTCACGTTTGTCCGTCCCGTACCGTCTGTCACGGCTAAATGACTTTTGGAGAATTTTACAGATTAAAACCACTCCTAAACAAACTTGGCAATAAATGTTATTATCAGTGATATATTTATAAAACAGCATAATTTTAATCATACAGTATACAGCACACCCAAGAATACAAATAATGGTTATGTTTTAAATCGTTCCACGACTGGATAGTCTGTAATAAGCACAAATATGAAATGCAGTCTATGATGTTTTGCTAATTAATTGTTCCAATGAGAACAGAAAGGCGATGAATGGGTAGGCACTGCCACTCAAACTTGCAATTTTCTACAATTCATTTTCATATATTAACATAAGTTATACATACCTTGTACTAAATGTTCATTCACGATTACATGCAGCGTTTGCGGCGTATATTCAGAAAATGTATCGGTTACGGTAATAAGATGAGATCCTAAGAGTCAAGAGATATATAGTAAGCCCAAAGAAATGGAATGCGACGTTTAAAGTTTACATCCTAAGACGTCTTCACTAGTCAGTGTGGTGGGGAACACGTTGATGGCACCTTCTCCTTCCAAAATGATGAAACGTACCATACCTACAGCTACCGTGACATCGGGACAGCAACAACTGGGAAAACAAATGGTTGCGGACTTAGGATCACAACAGGAGTTGTCAGAATCGCAAGTGAAAAGACTGACAAAAGAGATTAAGATATTATTAGTGGCCTCGGGTAAAGTTGATCTATATCACCATTCTTACAATTCCAATTTTGAGCTGGAACTAGCGGGATACTGTTTTCCCTTTTTCTAACCTGTGCACTGGGCGCAAGTCTCCACTCATGTCTGACACTGACCCTAGGGACTGTAAGTCTTGATGCATGTGGTATTTTCCGGACGTGAATGAACAATATCTCCACCAGTCCAGTCAGTATAACACCTATCCGGCTACCATCCTGGCAGTCCTGTAGGCATGTCTGCCATAATCGATAATAAGTTACCGGAAATCAATCACTTAGGCGATCCATGCTGTATACTGACCGGTCACATATGATTATGCTGAACTTTACGCAGGATCCGATTGGCCCTCCGTCCTTTTCTCCGCACGGACCAACCAGGCAGTTACTGTACCTGCAGTCCACCCAAATACCATACTGACCGTCCAGGAGAAAATCGTGCCGACCTCCCAGTTGATGACCTGGTCGTCCGTCTAGCAGATAGCAGAACCGACCAGCAATCACAATTTACCACAATGTCATGCCTGCCAGTCAAACCGTGGCACTTGACCGGTTGCTGATGCAACCGCCCGAACAAATATTTACGGCTCATAACAGGAGGAGAGATCAAACAATGCACAGGGATGATGGCACGAAGTCGGCTCTATCCCCCTGGATGTTTAATTTTACTGTTTACAGGAACATGATGAGGACAACCCCATAGTAATTTCGGGGATATGTTGATGATTTACCCTACGCTGATCCTTTATCGAAGCATACGAAATACAGCTTGAAAGCGGTAGTCGAGGAATTCATCAGAATTCTGCGGATTTCCGATTTACCTAGCAGTCAAAAGTAAGCCAAGCCTCGGTGGATTTAAAAGATGAAGAATAGCCTTCCTTCCGTCTTCCATAGTCAGCGAAGGTGACAGAAAACTCAGACGGCCTGACTGAAAAAAATGCAGCATCCGAGCAATTCCAATGCTTTCTTTGTCGATAGCCAACTACTAGTGTCGTTCTCGCCACGCTGGTATCATACACATTCGCCTTCGTTCAGAACTGACCTGCCGGCCTTGGATAAAACATTTCGACCATCAATATAACAAGCCCTTTATTATATAAGTGGATAAAATGTTTTACATGCCGCCTCCAACTTTCTGAGAAATGTGATCCCTACCATTTCTATGCTAGACTTCCTCTCTAACTATTTTTTAACTGTCTGAAAAATCCGGAAGCGATCACACGTGCGAAGCAACGGTCCTTATTACCCTGATAATTAACAGAGCCGCGCATCCCATAATGGCGATGGCGTCGACTAATCTCGATATCATGAAACGGAATGACCGCATGCGCTTGACCGCCCTGAAGCCACATCATGCCTCCGCTCTCCGTTCGGCACCTATTGGCTCGCCATTACTGTTGGACGGGAAAACTGAGGAAGTGCGGAAGCAGGTATCTTTGAACTGCCGCTTCAACTCATCTTGTTCAGTGTCCCTGTTTTCAAACAGAATCGGTTTCAGCCGCAACGTACAGATGATCGCCGGCAAAAGAATAAGAGGCAAAGTAACACTCAAAGGCAACAATTTCATTCTCAGTTCAATTTCTCCGTCCATCTAGTATTTCAAGTTTGACTCTTGTCAGACGAGGCTTGCGAATAAAACAATTTCGACCTTCTGTTGTGGAGGGTAACTCGCAGGCTAGAAGGCCATCCACTCTGAATGTGTACGAGTAGAAATGGCGGGTTTTGAGGAACTGGTGCATTATCAACATCATCGTTCCTTTAAACGTCTCAGAATTTACAACAATTTTCCTCTGCTCATCGAGGAGAAAAAGCTAGCCCCAATTACAATTAAAGGCTTCTATTCCATTTTTTCTGACACATTTTAACATCACTTTAGAGGGGATTTAGAACGTGATAAGGATTTTATCGGACCTACAAGCAAATTTCGAATTTCATCAACTAAAATTTCTCTCTCTGTTTCCCAAGCGGAATTTATCATGGGTACTGACATGGTTAAATTCAGTCAGTTCGATCCCTTATCCAGCACCTCTTTGAAGCTGATATAATACAAAGTGAGTTTCTTGATAGCCATAGCTTCAGCATGCAACGTCGGCGAGCTGCATTCCCTTTCTATGGATCTGAACTAACTACAGTTCAGGTCAGATGGTTTGGTGGTCCTGTTAACTCAACCAGACTTCATAGCAAAGAACAAACTGCCAGCAATGGGCAATCAAAGAATAGTTATGCATCGCCTTCCTCCAAAAAGACAGTGATGCAGAATCCGATCTGCACACTAAAACATTAAATGAAGCGCACGGAAAAGTACTTTGGTGACACAAAACATAATTCTTCCGGTCAAGACGGGGAAACAGAATAAAATCACTCAAGGCTTATTATCATTCCTGATGCGTTCGGCGTACTCCAACATCTCAATAGATCAGATACGCCTCGCGAAAATTTCAGCTCATGAAATAAGAGCTATCTCGGTAAGTCTCCAGTTCGAATGGAACGTGGCTATCGGAGAGATAATAGAGGCTGTTGTCTGGCATGCACAGTCAACCGCCTCAAGATTCTACCTGCTTGTTCTAGCTTCACACAGACAAGAACTGAAAGTGGTTGGTCCGGTCGTTGAAGCTTAGACAATCACCAGACCTGTCTAAAGTCAGCACAGTCCTATGACGGGCATACAAAAGCGCCTTCGCTGGATTGCCCGGTGATTTACCTGATAAGAAAGAAAGTTGTTGCTTCCCTCTTTTTCTTACACAGTCTAGGTGACCGTCAATGGTGATGTTCTCTTCTCAACAGTGCGGATTTCCCGCGTACAATCAAGAATCCTTATTCCTGCCTGCGTAACCACGACAGAGGTTGGATGCTTATCATTGACTCCCCCTATTACCTATTCTTCTAAAGTTTAATATGATCGTGAAATGCATTCAAAGGAGAAAGCAGTGTTTGCTGGAAAATTTATGTTTTTTCGAGAATATTTACCGGATCACATTTTTAAGAATGCGTTCTTCACATCGCCGCAAATGCGATCATCCTCATCGAGGTATCGCTCGAGCAAACTGATCAATATTATAAGGTCTCAACACCACATTAAAAAAGATAAACTACACAAAGCTTAATGGACATTTGCAATGATCGCATGATATTTTTGTACAAGAATTTTGGTCATACCAGCCATGTCTGTTGTACATTCTTAACTGCCTCTCGATAGATAGTTGGAGAGCTATACCCATTTATGTTATGAGTGGTTTAGCCCATGTTTTGCCGTTATTTCGTGCGTGTAGTATATGCAATTTTAGGAAAATTGCGCATTCACTTGCATACGTCATCAGTTGGGCATATGATGCACAAATTACGTTTTGTATTGTACTTTATGAACGTCTTAATACATTTTTGTTCTGGTCATTTATTGATATAATTTACTATGAAGTCCAGACACATTGCTATTACTCGAGGTTGAATTAAAATTCACTACATCAGAATTAAGTTATGTTTTTGTTTTATATGTATCTTATTTTGGTAATTGTATCTTATATAATTCATAGACCAAGCACACTTGATAATATCGCAGGAAATAGTAATAATTAAACACAGAGTTGCAAAAAGTCTATCAAAGTTTTTAATATCTTATTTTTTATAACTATTTTGTTTAATGTTTAGTTATAAATGATGTCACTGACACACGAGATAATAAAAAAAAGATTCATGAAGACTTAAAAATGGAATTCTTTATAACGGAATACTTGCATTGCTCTTTGGAACAAGAACAGAAGAGAAACGTTATTGATTGCGTATACTCTCGTGCCGTAGCGGGGGCGTATGGCAAATAAACGAATAGATTAGAAGGTGACCGATCATCCTAATAACTTGTTGCTGGTTCAAAAGTATATTTATTTTGCAATGGATAAACAGAGAAGGAGAAGCTGGATGGAAATTTACAGTTCATTGTATTAAGATTACTCCATCCGCATTATGAAGGTGAGAAATACAATGCTCCGAGTAAATACAGAAGGCACGGACCATATGCCCTCATGTCTGAATTATTCGTGGAATCCAATTACATCTAATTTTACTTCACCATTTGGATAAAAATCAAAATTAAAATAATACTTTGATTTACACATAATTTAAAAAAAATCTGATTGGTCTATTATTAATGTATGTCATTTCCGATTGGTCTATTTTTAATATATAACATTTTATTCAACCGAATTTGTTTGGACAGATGAAGTCTAAAAATGTAATATTGTCAACAAGAAAGATGCTATTGAAAAACTTATAAATACGAAGAAAATGAAAACTGTTTATCTCCGGGGACCTCGAAAAAATCTATATACACATTTAAATAGTTCCTTAAACCTAAACTCTTTAACTTAATAAAATATCTACAGCTTCATGAAACTAAAAATAATTTTTCAAAAATTAATTTTGAAAAATGTTCAGTTTGAAGCGAAACTGCGTGACTGTATCGACATATTCTATTTGGAGCACTTTACTTATTTCCCTAGATTGTTGCTTGGTTTTAAAATATATTTCTTGTTTAAAAATTACTCTAAAATATACACTGAGGTTTCACATAAAAATGTCAACAAAATCATGTTTTCAAAGAATGTCTTTTTATCAAAATCTTTGAAAGGGAGTTTCAAGTAAGTAACTGTGAAGTATCCAAGATTTTCTCATGTGTGTGAGAAGGGATTAAATTTACTAGTGGTTTTGTTACGACATATAAGATAAAAGGAAAAGACTAAAATATATTTATGTAAATAAAGTTTTATTCTTATAATGGCATTGCATGTGACGGCACTATCCATTGCTTATAATAATGTGTATCCCTGACAAAACAATCAAACATATTTTAATTTCAGTGTCAATTTTAAAAAGCCACATGCATTAAATAGGGGTACAACACTATATTAGTTTTTGGCTGTTTATCTTCTTATCAGATAAGAATCTCCGCCAGCAATTTGCCATTTATTGTTTACAGTAAGTGCTGCACAAAGGAATAAAAAGAATTTTGCAATGCAGGCAGATCAGTACAGTTACTATAATGATATAGTGTAGTTTAATGGTATACGTGTTTATTTTCTCACCAATAATTGGTTGTTTTTCTCTGTTATACGTAAACTCTACAGCGACGGAAAAAATAAATGTACAAGCTTACTCAGGAAACTAGAGACTAGTCTTTGAGAATTGTGTTGGCTTTCCACAGAAAAATGTTTTTCTCATGCAAATATTCATCAATTACGCAAACAACTCTATCTGCGGGAAATTCAGCTCTCATATTGAAAATAATACAATCGTAAGTTCAGCTTAGCTAGTATGGTGGTAAACGTAAACGGTGTTTTACCTGTATGTGCAATCCACGGCGCCAACAAAATTTAACAGGTCAAGCTTTTCAATTCTTAGGGGAGCCAGGTCGAAATAAATCCTCTCGCGATGAAAAATAGGAAAATTAGCCTTCTATTTTATTTCGCGAAAGCCTCTAATTTGGTGTTAAGTTACCTTCATTTGTGGGCTAGGCCGAGCATATAGTAATGTGGAAACCTACCAATTACAGGGTGGTATAGTCTTGGCCATTAATTTATTGCGATAACTTTACACTTTGAAGGAGTATAATGGATTGAGCTTTGAAAATGGAAATTTTATGATTGTTGAAGGGGACATAACTGTAGAGAATTCTTCTGATCTAGCTGTTTGTACTACTTATATTATTACAACAGGTGTCCTGATTAGGGAAAATGTCGACGACATTAAAATAAAATTACAAGAGAATAACCTTGTTCCTGTCATCTATAGGAGAACAGGATGAAAGGACCTGCTTGCAAGTAGTCCAGTTTATGTACAATTTGTCTTTCATATCAGATCTGTACTGTAGGATAGATTTTGAAGTAGCGATTGAATTTCACGTAGAATTGTTATTCAGATTATAGAAGAATTTAAAAGGAAGCCCAGATATCTATAATATAACATTTTAACAAAATTGAAAATGAAATATAAAAAAATGTACAAATATACACGAACAATTGCATGAGCTAGTTTGGTTAAAGAACTTAATTCTTTATTCACTGAAGATAACGATTTATTTTGAACTTCTTTCCAGAATTTCACATTTTTGAGGCAAAAAAGGCGGAGAATTTACATTATCATATTTTTCCAGTATTTTGGGGGTTTGCCATATAGTTTCAGAAGAGTACAGAGGTTAGATGTCCGAGAGATTTGTTTTGACATGGCTTATATTTAGCCCCATTCCATATTATCCCGCCCCCATTTATACCCTAATTTAAGAAAAAAAATTAGTCATAGGACTCGTCCAAAGTAATTTTAGTAGTGATATGAATTAGTCAGATTGCAAAATTATTTTCTCACGGTTTCCAACAAAGTGCAAACATTAAAAAAATTATATAACCTCTGTCTGCCTCTTCCAAGTGGGAAATATACATACATACATACATACATACATACATACATACATACATACATATGCATGAACCGATTACTCGACTTCAAGTGTTAACCTTATTATTTCCAATCTTTATTTAAGATTCTACTGAATATATAGGCATTCAGTTGTTGTTTTTTTTTTTAAAAAAAAGGAATCTGATGTCATAACAATAACTTAATCCTGTAAAATATTCAGGGAGAAAGCAGTAAATAAATTATTAATTACAAATATATATCCCACCCACCCATCCACAAAAAGAAAACAGGTAATGAAACATGTACCGTAATACGTTATATTATCATAATCTGATTTGATTTATATGTATCGTTGTTGTTATTTCCTAAGAATTTATCTCTTTAAATTGTTTATTTTTCATCAAAAAGTATAAATCAGCGAATTTGTTTCAAAAAACAGTGTTGCAATCAATCATTCACATCAAACAGACCTCCGGTATGTTTATACTGTTTGGAAACGTTTCAAAGTTCTGATCTGACACCCTTGTCTACTGATTATTTACGAACTCTCCGCCGTGAAAAGATAGTTCTCTTGTCCTCTCACTTCCATTTATCCTCAAGACCTGTATCTTTTATTTTACATAGTTTCCTTTGCCAATAAACGCATCCACGTATCAAAACCCATGACATTCCCAGCACTGTACGTAGAAAATGGTATTCGGGATATTCTCGTCCTCCAGAAATAGACATAATAAAGCCAAGAATGGATGAAAAATTACTTCTACCTTAATAAATTGTATGCTTTATTTACTTAATTTTACTTTTCTTCTTTTTTATTTATTTTGAAACAGAAGGTTTTGTCTCAAGACGATTTGTCTGTTAGTGGAATGGAGAGGGAGAAAACAAGATCTACCGTAGTCCTATAAAACTACAGGTTAATAAAACCCATGTGAGGATGATTAATTCTCTTACTATGTTCCATTTGGTAAAGCTATTTAACTCCAGCGCGAAGGGTCGCATGTTTATATATATAGTATTTATGTTAGAAAAGCAAAATAAATAGTGTATATAGTAGCAACAAAAGGCAACCTTTTGCGGCCAAGTTAAGTTGCAAGCACGCGCCTCTGGCTGTCACAGTCGGCATTACACTCATTTCTTTAACAAGTATAATTTAGAATAGCATACATTATAGAATTTGCTCAGCGAACCGGTGTTACACAGACATGTTGCACGATAGGTCTTGGATTTTATTCTATTTCTATCAATGTTTTCCGTTTTAGATAACCTTTAAAGATTTGGATGGGAATTCGTTTTTTTAAAACAAGAAACTGTTGGCCTTTTTCAAGTTGCGCTGGTCTAAAGTTTACGAAGCTTGAAATTTCAAAATTAGGTTGAGTTTCAAACACAACCAGTTTTAGTTTAGTTTAAGCTCACATTAGAGACCGTAGCAAAACTTAAGACGCACCAGAAGGGCGTGGGTTCGATTCATAACATAGGATCAGCCTGGATCAGTTTCCAGCGTGTTCCTGGGCAAGACAATATACCTACCTCGGCACGATAAGACCTTAAAGTATTGCTGTGCAATAAAAAAAACAAACGAAAAGAACCAAATTTTTAAAAGCTTAGGCCCCTCTAAGAAAGATTTATGTTGCAATCTTTATGGATATGCATTATTCTGTAAAGAAAAATTGTCTTTCTTCACTATGTTTGTTCACTGTATCTGATAGCTTACTAAGAACAAGCTAGATAAATCTCTCAGATTCCAGAAAAGTTTGATGATGTTGATAACGCCAATTATTTGGGTAAGTCTTGGGTTTAGTTCGGACATCAATTTAAGACTGTTTAATGACTGAGCATTTTCAGAGAAGCTTTCTACGAAAAAAGCAGGTGTGATTAAGAACACGCCAAAGATCTCCAAGAAAGGGACAATTGTATTACTTGCAGTTTATATGCATGTTTCCCGTCACTGGTGGAATTGTAGGTATATTATTTCCCTTTTTCACTGATAAATTGTTTTAGCAAAAAGCAAAACTCAAGTTTTTCACTGTCAGTTCCCAAAGAAAGCTTGCATTTCTGACAATAATATAGACATTACAATCGAATGATTGTAACGGTTTAACTAGGAGATAGAATTCAGTGGTTTCAACAAGACATGAGCTTTTATTTCAAAATGCAAGGTCTGTACATTTTGTTTAAACATTTCTTTTCTTGTGTTAGAAGGTAACGTTGTCTAAATTTTCAAATGCACTTTGTTATTGTATTTAAAACTTAACCCTGTGAAGAAGTGAAAGTTCAAGTGAGTGGTATGTTAATATTTGTTGGTTATATAATTTGACACAAGTCACACAAAAGGTGTGTATTTCGTGGTCCCTGTTTCACCCTTTGATCACTTTTTGAAACCGTGGAGTTAATCATGATATCTTGTTTAGATAACGCTAACCTTTGAAGTCATCTGACTCGTGCGAAAGGGTAACTTAAAACCCTTTTAGTAACTACTTTTAAACAATTATTGATTATTGACAACACAGATTATATCAACTTTACGGGTTCATTTCCGGGCTCCGATTTCAATTTGGACGCATACCAGAACGGTAACATTTTCCCTGTAATCTAAGAGAAAACAGCGTTCTAATCCATATTCAATATTGTCTATAAAATCGTAATAATAGCAATTAAGCTATGAAAAATGTTAGGCTGGGAGATTAGAATCCATGATTAAACACTTAGTGTCACATTGTGGAAATTTCTATTCAAACAATCGATGTAATAATTGCCCAAATTGCAGCTAATGAATGCCTTTTTGCCTGGTCTACCTGGTAATTTCTAAAACTACTGGGAGATATATCAAAGCCAATTGATCATTTCACTTGCCCTTCATGCCAATATGGTGGACTTTGAACGGTCCTAAAACACTGTGTACGATCAACCCAGGACAATATTAGGAATGAAATGCGAAAGTTAGGCTGTAATTGTTCCGTCGCATTGCGTGACCTGACACTGAAATGTATAAAAACAAGGCATTAGGTTAAACTGGTCGATTGGAGTGATTTAAAGGAACGTCACTGCTAAGCCTTTAATTTAGTCATAAATTGTTCAGATTTGTAAAGATGGCCTTGACCAAAATGTTCCTTGTATTTACGACTTCGTGGCAGTTCAAAAAGATGCATGACTGTTACAACTTGACATTATAGAGGACTTCTGATTCATCTTACGTGTAAATATTTTTTAAATGTATGTATCATAAAAACATAGTCAGACATTTGTCATCGCACATCATAGTGCATATATATAGTCCAACGTCAAAGATATCTTGTCCATTCTGATAAGACGGGTTAGAATGTGAGACTACCGCGTCGAGTTAATGTATTTCTAAATACACAGCTTGAGTTATATAATTCGAGTTCGTCTGACTCTTCATTAAAAAATGTACGTGTGAGGCTTAATTCAAAGAAAGTAGTATCTGATCTCAAATCAACGGCGAGGTCAAAGGTTATAAAATAACGAATACTGTATAACTCCAAGTTAATTTAGAATTCCTAAGTTCACGGAATGACACGTGAAAACATAATCGCGTACTAAATATTCACTACTTAATGAGATCAGTCGTTTGCACTTTAAAATCCATTGGTTGTGCAATTAGTAAAGATATATGTCAATGAATTTAAAACCCAAGTCTCGGTATAACTGCACACAGAGAAACCAACAAAAGTGTGTGACAGAGTTATCAACCCACGCATTATTATCTATGTTTATTGAATTTCTACATCAAATGTTGTACAATAGAAATTTTCATTCAGACTCGTTTTTTTTTTTCCTTTACATTTTAATACTAGTCCTTTAATGTTGCATTTTTAGAAAAATCCAAAACAAATTAAAATTTTTGTTATAAAAAGTTTTGCTTCACTTCTTTGCAAAATTAATCTTTAATTTTTTTTTTAAAACATTGTAGATACGACATTCAATGCTACTTCCGATGAACTGGTTAGAGGTATCCTTTGTAATGTGGCAATACTATTTAAAGGGAATATATTGACAATAATACACATTCAGTTGTTATTAATATCTGTCAATATTCACTTCTTAGGCAGACGTATTGTCTAGCATCATATATACTGTACAATACGGTGTGTATTTTCAAGCCTTTGGAATACTGATGCCATTATGTTTTATAACAATATTCACTATTAATAATTACCGACAATCCATTATTATATAATTACTGGCACTCCATCCATTAGATTCTGCAATCGGAGAAGGAAATTGTTTTATTTATCAAGTGAAACAATAGCTGTGATTCGTTAAGCACCGTGTTTACTGTGGTAAAAATCATATATGTTTGCTAATTTCATGTGAAATGTAAGGGATGAATTTAATAATTTATGTTTTCGAAGATTCTTTCGTTACAGGCTGAAAATATGATAAATTGTATGGCTTTAATTACCTGTAGATGCCTAGGACATAGCACCTGTTGCAAGGTTAAGGTGATGTACACGTGTTAATATTTGAAGCATGTGATGGGATTATAAAAGATCGTATCAACATATTCTGATGAATTTTACAAAGTTAAAGTATATACAATTGCCATTTCCTCAATTTCCAACCAAGCCAATACCAGTATGCATGGCCACAGCGTTATCTACCACAGTCAATGAACCTTGTGTACAGGAGTTATAAATAGTAAATTTCAGCTTCAGGAAGTTACTGCTTATCTGATATAATTATAAAATCATATATATACTGTATTAGGGTGAGAGGAAGATGGGTAGGAAATCATGTTCTCACAAAGGTTCATGGTAGATTGGAAAATTTCAAGCGGTTTTTTTTTTTTTTTTTGTATTTTTTTATTCGTGAGCAACAATCTCCCCTCATGCATAGGAGAACAAATTATCAGACGGAAATAAAGAAAATATGATTTATACCTGATATTAATAATTCCTCCAATTAAAATTCATTATATCACAAAGAATGAAACAATTAGATCTCCGAAAAAATTTGTTTACCAGAAATTCGTATGTAAATAAATAGACACGTGTTAAAGGAACGAATGACCAGCAAAATAGGAGTCCATAGATTTATGTACGCTAATTCTCGACGAGAAAAAAATCTGTGAAATGTGTCTAAGTATAGCTTATGACGTTGGGTTTATTTGATAGCATCGGTCCCTATTAATCTGCCTTATATCTGAGCTTATACGATTAATTATTTTGCGGTTATTTATTTGCGAAACTGGAGACAGATGTTGCAGTTTTACTAAAGTTCAACATTCAGATATTAAAAAAAAATAAGCGAAACTGGAAACTAAAAGTGTCGTCATAGTTCAACTACTATAACTATATAAGTAATTTATTTACCATTGTCACTACCACTATTACTACTACTACTAGTGATGTTATTATAATGTTAACAGTCATTCTCATGATAGTGCTGACTCTTATCGATAATAATAATAATAACAACAACAACAATAATAATAATAATACTAATAATAGGAATATATAATTTTAAAGTTAAGAATTGAATGATTTTTAATTTCTAATGCACAGCATTCATAAATAGCATCAAAAACAAATATATAAAATGCGGATGATGTGAATTTTATGAGGCAGTTAAAAGTTCAGTGAAAGCTACCAGATACTGCCATTGACTCTATTGGTAAAAATATTTATTTAACGTCAGTCTTCACACGAAATTTCACCTCTGTCCGCGTGGATTCGAGTCTCGGGCTCGGCCATTGTGGGTATGTGAGAAAGCTGCCGTAGTATTCTGTAGGTCGGTGGTTCTTACGGGATTTTACTTGGTTCTTCTTTCACCCGTTATACTAGCCGCCATGTATTGCCTATCTTGCGGTACGAAATGGAGTTACACCCAAAAACAACAAGAAGACAGTAAAAGAATTACAGAGTTAGAAAACAAGCTCAGCTAGCTTGAATCTAATACTTGTCCTGTTTCAGAATACTAATTTACATGTACATCATGTCACATAAATCTTGTCGAGATTACATTAGGAGAAACAATACGCACTAAGGAATGTTTGTGAATTAGCTGGTTCACAATCTATATGTGGCAAACGTTTTGTATTATAGGATGCTAATATAGCAGGGCCGTGCAGAGGCCGAGATACCCGAGCAATTTGCTCGGGGCCCCGCCCCCCAGGGGGGCCCCCACACGCAGTCAAACACGGCAAATTCTGCCTGCCGAAAGCTTCAGGGGAGGTTGTTTTTCAAAAGAGAACCAGTTATAACATGCACTACAGCACGAAGTACCAAAAAACTAATGACAATGTGTGAGACAAGAAAAAAAAAAAAAAATGGATGACGGGTTGAATCATTCTGCTATATAGTTGCTACCGTTAATGCGACTCACTTGACTGAGGTGAGTTTTATATGACTTCGTCAGTTCGTCGCTTTCTCTTGGTCTGAAACGTCAGTCGTCAGGCGTATATTTTGCATGAAAAGGATCTGTGAGCGGTGATCTGCCGATGTCTTCCAAATTGAAAATAATTCACGTGTACCGTATTTAAAAACGGAAATATGGAAATACTGCTGAAAAATGAGTGCTTTGGTTGAAGATTCAGCAGTACTGCAGTAGTACTCAGCAAGTACTGCATTTCAGTACGTTACTTTTCTAGTTGGAAGATATACCCCTGAAGTCGTCAAAGCATTGCATAGTACGTGGAAAGAATTGAAATGAAACGCACATATCCATCAGGTGCATCAAAGCTAAAAATCAGCAAAGCAAAAAAAAAAGCAGCTTAGATTAGCTTGTATTTAGCCGAGCAAAGATGGCACTATTTTGTTTGCCATGTCGATTATTTTCACCTGAAAGTTAGGTTCAACGCTTGACTTCATCACTTGCAATGACGGAAGGATGGGGACCTGGAAAGAAATGGAAGAATCTTATCAATCGTATTCCTGAGCATGAGCATTCAAAAGCCCATAAACAGTGCTACATTCAGTGGCGTGAATTAGAAGTTCGAGTGAAGAATGATCGGTCAATTGAATATTTTCTGGATCTCCAAATCCTCACCGAAGCAGCTACATGGAGAAAAATTCTAGAACGAATCTTGGATGTGGTTCTGTTTCTTGGTGAACGTGGATTGCCTTTTCGCGGAAAGTCCGACATTATTGAAGATCCTCATAATGGAAATTTCTTAGGATTGCAAGAACTGATTTCGCATTATGATCCAATTTTCAAGAAACATGTGATGAAAGTTAAACGGTCACAGGAAAAGGGTCAAAGGCTTCAAACGCATTATCTCTCAAATCGTTCTCAAAATGAATTCATTGGACTTTGTCAGGAAAGTACAAAGGTGTTCAAGTAATTTTCCTAAAGAAGAACTCACTTTCTATATTCTCACCATGTGGCTGCCATTCATTGAATTTGTGTGGACTGAATGCTGCCTCAAGCTGCACAGATGCTGAGACCTTCCATGGAATTGTTCAAACTGTGTATACCATCTTCTCTGCTAGTCCACAACGCTGGGAAATATTACAAAAGAAGTTGCATGGTGTGTCTCTGCATGGGCAATCTGGGACGCGAATGGACTGAGAGACTTGATATCATTCGCCCATTCTCTAATCACTTGTGTGGACTCATTGCCTCTTTGGAAAAAGTTCAGAGTTTGAATCTGACAGCAAAAACACGAACTGATGTGAAAGGTGCCATAAAATATATGAACTCCTTCAAATGTGTTCTCATGGCAGGCATTTGGATGAAAGTCCTCACATTGATTGATCGCTGCAACAGGTCATTCAGGCAAGAAAGGCAACTGTTGATGTTGAGGTGAAAAATATTGAGGCATTAATCAGTCACCTCAAATCTGTTCGGGATGACTGGCCAACAATTTTGAAAGAAGCCAAAACAGTGGCAGTGTCTGCAAAAATCAGTTCTGAATTTCCAATCCATCGGAAAGTGAAGCGTAAACATTTTGCTGAAGAACAAGTTGAAGGCGATGAACATATCACAGATTTAACGGAAATGGAATCAGAAGAAGAGGCAACTTTTCGGAGAACTGTTTTTTTTTATCACATTATTGATTCAGTTATTGGTGGACTTACAGTTCGTTTCACAGCCATTCAAAAGATCTTGGCTACATTCTCTTTCTTGTGGGAGTATCTAAAACAGTCTGAAGATGAAATTAAGAGTGCCTGTTCTGATTTTTCGAAGAAATATTCATGTGACGTAACTGAAACTGAACTGTCTGAAGAATTGCTTCATATGAAACAAATTCATGCAGCAAATTTTGGTGAGAAACCTCTTTCTCCATTTGACTTGTTGAACAAGATTTCAGAACTGAAGCTTGGTGAACTCTTCAGAAATGTAGTGATAACGCTGCGTATTTTCTCATCAATACCAGTAACAGTTGCCTTAAATGAGCTTTCTTTCAGTAAATTGAAACTCATCAAGCATTTCTTGCGCTCAACTATGGGACAAGAACGAACTAGTGATCTTGCCATTTTGAGTATTGAGTGTGAATTAGCGCGAAAACTTGATTTCCATGATATCATTGAGGAATTTGCAAAAACAGTGCAAGAAAAATGACATTGTAACAAAAGAAAGGTGGACTTCTTATAATCGGCTATTTATTTATTTGGGGGGGGGGGGCCAAAATCTGAATGATGCTCGGGGCCCCCAAATCCTCTGCACGGCCCTGTAATATAGTTTACATATGAATAAATCTTTCCAAAAATGAACTGTAATTATTGTAAAAAGATACATGCTAATAGTACAAGCTTAATGTACTTTTTACTACGACTCAGAACGGTTGTACAATATAGCGTTATTTGAATTTCATGTAACACAGCACTTACAAATATCTACATAGTTAGAACACACGTATCGTATGACAGTTATTGCTGTAAAACATATCGTTTAGTATGTATGAACGGCACAAAAGATTTTAATATTGTTCAAAATCTCTGTCGAGTTTCCTATTATCTGATTTTCCACAGTTAGTGTGCAATTATCAATTTTGAACAACATGCTATTGTGGGGAATTAAACAAATAATGTTCGACAGTCTTGCTGCCACATCTGCTTATATTTGATAAGTTCATATTGCGATACATTCAAGTCAGAGGAGAGTACGGTAGATATAGTCTATTCTTCTACCTGTCGAGTAGTATACGGGGATATTAGGTCGACCGTCATTTGATAGCCTAATCTGAATTCATGCACACAATTCACTCGTCAAAAACTGGCTGGGAGCTGCATCCAACACCTAATGGTTGCAAGTATTGATATTCATGATACAGTATCGTTCTGAACCTCGGATACTGTATCATTACCCAGATTACACATTTCACGAGACTAGTTTTTTAAATAACTAAATTAGAAAGACATTCAGGGACTAACTTGTGTGCCATTTTGTAAAATTAAGATTATATCTTCGAACAACAGGAGTTTCCCAACTAGTTTCTATAAATGTTTTTTAGCTTACACCTGTGACAAGATAAAACTGCTTCGCTATTTACTTATTTCTACTTATTGTTATCTTCCAACATTCAGTTATTTCACACAGTATCAGCATATTCCAATAATGGTCTTATGTAAGTAAAAGATATACGTCAAGAATCGACAGATAAAGAGTAAATTTCAAATTACATAGGACATTCATTTTCTTGCAAGCCTTCTCAAGTATATAGTTTACATGATTCGTCCAGTTACTATTATTCAAGAGAATTAAATCCTGTGCTTGATGTGAAGTTACTTCACAAAGCTGAATGTTAGTGAAAAAGTGAATGATATTGAGGCTTTCTAATGTTCCACGAGATTATCGTCGTTTATGTCTTGCCAGGATAAAAATTTACAAGTCAATTGTTCGACCTAAGGCTAACCGAACCAGCAGTCAGTATTAATGACAATCGTGTTTAGACTTGTATCATCAGCAAATAATCTAATGTCAGCATCTACTTCATCCACAATATCGTTTACATAAACCAAAATGAGTAAGAGCCAAGAATTAATTGATGAGGAACTCCAGTCCAGATACGCTTCCAATATGAATGTTGTCCGTTTTAGTTTTACTACGCTTGCAGGCTATAAGAAAGATAACCCTGAGACCAGTCTGAAATGTCGCCAATTTTGTTTGCTTTGAAACATTAGAAAATAAGTCCTCGGTGCCACACTGTGTCAAAGCCTTGCTTATGTTGAAGAAAATAATAGAATATCTCAACCTTCGTTAACTGCATGGCAAATTATGTTATAAACATATGTAAGCTGACTGACAACCGCATTTATAGATATGAAGCCAGACTGAAACTTGAATATAAATTAGATTCCAATCAGGAAGCTAACACACGACTACTCATTTCATTACTTATCATAAGACATTTGATAATGAAATCGGTCGATAATTTCATATTTTGTATTTGCCATTCTTTTCATGTACTGGTTCAATTTTGGTCAATTTCCAGCTGTCCCGAAATTTACACGTCACGTGATTTTCTAAATGATTTTATAGGAAGCCCAACCAGTTCACATTCCTGTTCCTTTACTAGTTTCAGATTGATTAAGTTAGGGTCTGACGTTTTACTAGTATTTAAGACATAAAGCAAATCCCTTCACAACAGCGGTTGAAATAATAAAATGACTCAGGGTACGCCCATTGCCATCAAGAATGTAGACTGATAGTAAAATGACTCAGGGTATGCCCATTCCCATCAAGAGTGTAGACTGATAGAGAAACACCATCATCGTCAAGCGATGATTGTGGAACAAAATGGCTGTTGAACAAACGCGCCATATATCAGTCATCTGATTCAAAATTGCCATCATGATCAAGTGGTGGAATGAAATATTTCGTATGCGCCTCAGATAGTTTATTAGTTGACTGACCCAGACACTGGGGATGTCCACATACTCTTTGATACTCCCTACTAGTTTGTCACGGTACAAAGCCTTAGCTGTCCTTACATCAACAACAATTTAATTTCCCTTTCTTCGAAATAGCTCCCTGAGTTCAAGAAAATTAATTGCTTTTGCACGTTTGTGTTTCCGTTTTCGATGACGTATAAGAGGGCGGATTTTATTATGCACCGAGACAGGGTCGAATTTTTCTGTCTATAACTTTGTGATTTAGAATATGTCTAGATGCAAACATCAGATGCCATGCTATCAATATTATACAATGTGAGAAAACGTAAAAATGTTATTTCAGTTTCATCATCATCATCGTCATCAGTCCCATAGTCTGGTAGACCGTTGGGGCACCACACAAGACCGAACAATCAGCTTCCTCCATTCCTCTCGATTTTCCGTCTTTCTCATTGAGTCGCTCAATGTCAAGCCTGTCCACTCTCGAATGTTGTCTTCCCACCTCTTTCTCTGCCTGCCTCTCTTTCTTCTTCCTTGTACAGTGCCTTGTAGGATTGTCTTGGCAAGTCCTGATGATCGTGAGACATGCCCATACCACTGCAGTTTACGTTTTTTCACTGTGCTCAGGAGGTCTTCGTGAGGCCCAATGGCTTGTCTGATCCTTTGCCGTATTTCTTCATTGGTGACACGGTCTTTGTATGAAACGCCGAGGATCTTTCGGAAGCATCTCATCTCTGTGGCTTGTATCCTTTTCTCTAAGTCAGCTGTTATGGTCCATGATTCACAGGAGTAGAGAAATATGGAGATAACCAGTGAGTGCATCAGTCTGACCTTTGAACTGAGTGCGATGTTCTTGTCGTTCCAGATGGGCTTCAGTTTTGTCAGCGCTGCTGTTGTCTGTGCAATCCTGGAGAGTACTTCAGGCTTTGATCCTTCATCTGTTACAATTCCCCCCAAATACTTAAAGCTGTGGACTGTTTCTAGCTTCGTACCTTGGACCCTGATGTTAGTACTGATGCCCTTGGTGTTGTTGGTCAGCAGTTTGGTCTTCTCTGCACTGATTTCCATGCCGTACTAAGCTAACTATTTCTTGTTCATTTCCTGCTAGTCCATCAATGTCGTCGGCAAAATGTAAGTTGGTGACTGTTCTGCCTCCGATGCTGACTGTCCCTTCATGCCTTTCAAGCGCGTCAGCCATGATTCTCTCCAGAAAGATGTTGAATAGTGTGGGAGAGAGCAGACAGTCTTGTCTGATTCCGACTGTCGTTCTGAACCATTCCCCTATGCTGCCGTTGAAGTATACTGCACTGGTGGCCTTGTCATACAGGTGCTCTACTACTGTGATGAGTTTGGCATTGATTTTGTACAGTCTCATGGTCGCCCACAAGGCTGCATGCCATACCCTGTCAAATGCCCTCTTGAAATCCACGAAGACGTGGTACAGATCTTGCTGGTGTTGGAGGTACTTCTCACACAATATCCTGAGGTTGAAGATCTGCTCTGTTGTGCTGCGCCCTGCTCTGAAACCTGCCTGCTCCTCGGCAATGATCTTTTCAGCCTGTGGCTTTAGTCTGTTTAGCAGTATCCTCAACATGACTTTGCTTGGATGGCTTATAAGACTAATTGTACGGTGGTTTTGACACTGTTGTAAATTGCCTTTCTTGGGGAGGGTGATGATCAGTGATTGTATCCACGGCGATGGCCATTCTCCTGTTAGCCAGATCTTGTTGCACATGTTTGTGAGGGCGCTAATCATTGCTTCTGCCCCTGCTTGGACCAGTTCTGCTGGGATGTTGTCCACTCCTGCCGACTTCCTCTTTTTCAACTATCTCATTGCTGCTTCTACTTCGTCCCGTAGGATAGGATGGTTGTCGTTGTTAGTTGCTGGAGGGACGTTCAGTACCTCTGGATCTATTATGGGTTGGTGGTTGTAAAGTTCTGCGCAGTACTCTGTCCATCTTTTCAGAATGTCTTTTTCTTCTGTGAGGCAGTTTCCGGCTTTATCCTGTAAGGAGGTAACTCGCCGTTGTTTTGTGCTTGTTAGATCTTTGACCAGCTGGTACGCTTTCTTGCTGTTGTTCTTTTCAAGTTTCCCTCAATGTCTTTGGACTGTTCTTCTAACCAGTTCTCTTTTGCTTTTTTCATGCTTTTCTTGACTTCCCGGTTGACTGCCTTATACTGCTCTACCCCTTCTGTATCGTTCTTCTTCTTCTTCAGCTCCCTCCTCTTGTCACACAGGTTCAGGACCTCAGCTGTGACCCAGGGCTTCTTGACCTGGGCGATGTCTACCAAGGATCTTGCTGGCTGTTTCGGTCGTTGATGTATTAAAGGTGGTGATCAACGTGTCCATGTCTATATCGTCAGCGTCGAGGATGGTGAGTGGTGCAAATTTCCCACCAATCTTTGCTTGGAAGGCTTCAGTTTACATATGCTTAAATAGAACGAATTTTCATGATAGTTACCTTCAATGTATTGCCAGAAATGACAGGGTAACTTGTAAAGGTGGATGCTGTTTGGGCAAGATTGTTGTTTGTCCTTCGATTTCGAAGATGACATTACTAACTGGTTTGGTCTGTGGCACACTCGATAAAGGATGTCTCTTGGGGTTCCTTGATAACCGAGTATGCGTTGAAATTTCGAGATGTAAGTTTCTCACGCTTCTGCACTGCCTCCGCAATTCTCTTCAGCTCATAGTCTGTAGCTCCAATATGAATAAAACTGCGTCAGGTGGAGCTATCCTGTGTGAGATTTCACCATGAACCGGGTCAATCTTTAAGTGTTTCAAGGATGGCGTGAAGGAGTCTTTGAAGTGTTTCTTCTAACATCCCTGAAATCGTTTTCCCTCCTTCGTCTCCGTATAAGAACGTCTTGTTTGTCGCTCGATTAACATTCTGGAGATGCAGCCTGTTCATCTCAAATGTGATTTCATGAGCAGAATGTGGATGCTTGGAATGCCTGCTTGTGTGAAACCTGTGTCTCGGACCTTGTCCTACCATCATAGCCTCCTCAGTTTCTTCAGGCAACCCATTTAAAATTGATTCTGCCTCTTGGCATGGCGTCTGTACGTCGTCCAAGTTTCGCATGCATACAGCAAGGTCTACAACACAATGACTTCACATTTGTTTACAGACTGATTCCTCTGCGGTCAAATACCTTTGCGTGTAGACTGCCGAAGGCCACACTTGCTTTGGTAATTCTGAGGTTGGTTTTGTCATCGATGTTTGCTCTGTGTAACGGTGTACTGCTGAGGTCGATGAACTTGTCCACTGCCTTAACAAAATGGCTATTTACTGTGATGGTAGAGTGTACATAAGGCTTTCCTGGTGCAGGTTTGTGCATCGCTTGGATCTTCTTAATGCTGAGAGCGAGACCAAAATTGTTACAAAAGGAAGAGAATGTTCGATTCTCTATTGCATGTCAAACTCTTGTCTGGAATTCAAGGAACAGTCATCAGCAAATAGGAGATCACGAACAATTAGTCTTCTTTTAACTTGAAGCAAAACACAGGGCAGTGATAACAAAGATCATCAGGAACAAGCAATCAGTTATGCTGGTGCAGCATCATTGCGTGGACCGCATTCCTAAAATCACCGAAAAGTTAAATTCAAATTTCAAAAATCAATACGTTGAAGATGGCAACTAGGAGCCTTCATAATTCATAATCTTTTTAACATTTTCATTCAATTCCTTCAATGCATAATGCTTACTTTCTTGTAAATAAAACACCTTGTTTACTTAGTTCGCATTAGTTCTAATTATCATTATTAATCATCTGATCTAATAAAAGTAACTCATACCTACAGTTGTTATTGTTCTGTGCCTACATTCCAAAAATGAACGAGTTTTGAGCACACACACAAAATAAACGACAAGAAATGGCAATGAATTAAAAAAGAGTATAAAAATAACTTGTAGTATTGATAATCAAAGTTTAATTTAAATAAATGAAAAATACTAATATTCAATTTGCACGAGCAATTAAAATTAAAGAAATGAAAGCTTATTATAACTCCTGTCTTCGTTTTCATTTTCTTCTTTCTTTCTTCCTTTCTTTCTTTCTTTGCATTGTTTTGCTTGGTTTTTATACTGCCTCGGTTATGTTTACAATCATGAAACTGTATTTTAAATAGTTAAGTAATGGATATTTACTTTTGACCATAAAAATACATAACTCTCTTCAAATACCTTTCGTGTGTTTTGTTTCGACGCATGCAACCATTATCGACCAGAAACATTCAGGAGGCAATCGATTTTATATGCTTCCTCTCCACGTACCGTAAAAATTGACAGCTCCACTACGTTGAAATATCAAAGTCATCTAAATTACATAGTAATGCGCTCAGTTTTGAATTTCTCCAATTCCTCATAATAACACAGTAAGTACTATACAGTATTATTAGGTTACAGTTAAATTCATGTATTCAGAAATAATATTTTGTATGCCCCTTTGACTTCATTTTCGGTTCCTTTACGTTCGTTTTTACAGTTCGGTCTTGTTTTTTATTTTGATTATTTCCTTTTGTTTTCGGTGATAAGGTATGTTTTACGTTAGTCGTGCAAGTTCGGAGCTCCAACTATAACCTAACTATATAAATGAGAAAATCGAAAGTGTATTAAGAGAGAAGAAGACATGTATGTGGGTGAGCTAAAATCTGTCAAATAAAGTTATTTATTGGCCTTATGATAATGTGTCTTCCGAAAACAAATGTCAAAAGCGTTGAAACTGCTCCGCAGTAAAGTAGATTGCATTACCAAGTATGGATATATAGGATTATAATTATATGACAAAATGGGACCCAGTCTAGAAATGAGTGAACATAAAACAGAGCATATACAGGTTTGAAGGGCCATGATTGGTTGATAATGAAAATTAAAATTTAGTAAGAATCGTCAGAGAGCTTATCATATTTATAACTGAAAAAGAAATTGAGACAATGTATTATTGATGTAATATCAGTCTTGTTACGGGACTGACATCGGGATACTCATTGCTCAAATTAGCACTTGATTCTTTCGGTTCGAAATTGAAAACACGTGTTCAAAACACATATAGATTAAAAGCTAACTGCAGCTGTTCATATGGTTTTCTCCACCTTGAACCTTGTTATAATCGTGATTCCATACTAAGAGATATAGATCTGATCATGAGTTTTCAGAATTTTAAAGTTATTTAATTTTTAATATCATAGTGTTTCCAGTCGAATTAGTACCGCTAGTCCAGTGGGTTCGTGGTAAACCATTCTTCATTTCAAAAACAAACTGTGACAGTAGAGCTGGAACAGAGGCAGTTAAGGAGTCATCTACACCTGCGGAAGGAACCATGTAATTACTAGATGCAATTACAAAAATCTATTAATGAAGGTGATAACTATATATCGTGAGTAGGTTTGTGATTTACGTCATTTCGAATGCTCTGATTATTTCTCATATTATAAATATCATAACTGTTTGCCAATTGACAATTGCTGAGATCGTCTAAAAAAAAGCGGGATGCGACTGATGTTACAGGATTTGACTATCTGTAGATTTGCTGATATTGGCTGGGAAAACCAGTTATGTTATCGTATAATAATTTCTGGTGATTAACGCCACTACTAAAATGCGATGTATATAGGAGTTCAAAAACGATGTTTTCAATTGGGCTGTAAAAAGTATACATTTTGGCCAGTAACTTAGGAATTGACGATTCCTGCAAGTGCTGTTGAATCGATAATAGTACTGCTGCTATATTTTTGTATTTCTTCTCCAATCTGTTCATCTCTTTGATATCACTTGATTAAAAAAGCAGGGGACACTAAACTAAAAACTATTAAGTATTTTGTATTATCCTACTTGGTTTTATTTGTCGAAATACTTTTCTGTTTATTACCGGAAGGTCTAATTTTAATTACTTGACGTCGTTATATGCATGTGTTAAGTCATGTTCAAACGGAGCTGACAAGAATTTTTGTGTAGCTGAAGAAACGTGATGCAAAGTGTTCACTTTTATTTTCACGAAACTTCTCTCACACTATG
>JAECUM010031685.1:0-23209 GCA_016617855.1 Megalonaias nervosa
TGTTTTTTTTTTGTGTAATTGCTTTTTGACAAACATACACCCTAAAACGTTTAGAGCGATTTCCTTCCATAAGTAAATCGATGAACGCTATAAAATCTTGAATTGACTTGAACTTGTACACATCAGCTATCCTAGTTATCACGCCATATGTCACGGGAAAATTTTTTAACATTAGATCTACCGTTTTTGAGAAAGAAAACAAACGCATGGCTTTTTCAACGATAACGCGAGTTTCACTGCACTCTATGACCCTGCCTATGGTAAACTCTTATTCTAAAACCAAAACATGCATTCAGAATATGTAAAAATGTTTGTCCTTTTTTCTCTCCGTTGCTTAAGAGTGCAGTAGAACCAGACTTTGTTTTGGTGATGTCCGTAGTTTTGTTGGAAACTGCCACATTGATGGTAGCATGTGCTGTCAGACATGACATCTCCTAAACTGGGATATCCAGCAAATGTTATGGTAGAATGGAAACAATTGTCTATGAACATTTCTTACATAGAATATATCTTTGTCTTAATTATCATTGTCCTGTAATACCTTTAAAAAATAAAAGAATCAAAAAAATGGTGTCCCACATTTCCGTCATTTTCCATTCTTTCTTTATCTCTTCAATCTAACATTAAGTCTGTCTGTCCATCTCTCAAACCCACTAGTCCCCGGTCTATTGTCACCCAATGGAGTAACACCTGTGTGTACGCGTGTGTATGCGTGTGTGCGTGCGTGTGTGTGCGTGTGTATGTATGCGTTTGTGTTAGCTTTCGTTTATGCCAAAATTTCATATGAACATTACATACAAAGACATAGTAACCATTGACTTAAGCCGTTTAATTTATCCGTGTTATTGTATCTCATTGTTCTCAATTTTTTTTTCTGCAAGTCACTTTTGGGCTACTAGGTTGTAAAACATAATCTTCATGAGGTACCAAACGAATTTCTTTCTTCGCTGGTCTTGTTGGATCTGTCATCCTATCAGATTTACTACCGTTTTTCTCTCTCAACCTCTCAGTCTCTCTCTGTAGTGGATGCAGATGGTGTTTAATATGACGTAATATATCATCTTCAAGAGCGTTAGCATAAACTTCTGCTAACACATTTGAAAAGTATTGTGTGATACGGACCACTATTGTCGCTTGGTGTCTCCTTTCTCTTTGAAAATGCATCATCGTTTCATCTTAACTACAAACTTTAATTTGACTAAGTTTTACACACTACTTGAACTCTTTACATTTCACAGTGTAGGAGTAAGCCCTCGTTTTCAATTTTCTGAAAGTGCATTTTGATTCTCTCAAATGTGAATATAATTTTCTTCTTTGTGACAGAAGTTGAGGACACTAATGCAGGCTCACGCATGTCGTCTTCGGAATCACTGACATTGATTTGAGCTAACAGTTCGACTCGTGTGTGGGGTGATGGATTATATAGATGGTATTTTGAACATTATTTTAGTAATGTAAGGGATAGAATAATTTGTGAGATTTTATCTCATTCTCTTACATTTGAAGCTAAAAGAGGGCGTTTGGATAGTGAGTATGATATAATGGAAGTCATAGTGGATGTAATGGATAGGAATTTTTGTGGTGTAAGGGATATTCTATTTTGTGAAATTTCATCTTATCACCTTGCATTTTAAGCTAACACTGGACGTTCGGATTTTGTGTGTGTGTGTGTGTGTGTGTGTGTGTGTGTGTGTGTGTGTGTATTGGTCTTTGTGTGTCCCTATAAAACTCACTTTGTCCCTCTCTAATTAATTTCACCTACGTACCTAAAGCAGCACTTATTGAGGTGAGCCACGTGCAACCCTGTTGCCATTATTCCCATAGTGTCCAGTACAGTGACGTCATTGAAGCTGAAAATTTTGAGGCTATAAATATATACTTACGTTTTCTAATAGGAATTTCCACAAGTTGTAGCTATAAATAGATACTAGGTTTGCCCATAGGACTTTCCTACATGATGAGACCATAAATAGTTGTTTTTCCATAGGAATTTCCTACAAGATGTGACTATAAATGGACATTAAATTTGGGATAGTGTGTTTAGGTGGTGTTAAATAGTATAATTAATGTGATGGATAGTATTTTTTGTGGTGTAAGGGATAGTCTGTTTTGTAAAATTTCATCTTCTTCGTTTACATTATAAGCTAACACAACGTTTGGAGTGTGTGTGTTTTTGTGTGTGTGTCTGTATATATTGGTCTTTGTTTGTCCATATAAAGCTCTCTTCATCCCTATCAAATTCATTTCACCTACCTACCTATAGTAGCGCGTATTCAGGTCAGCCAGTTGCAACATTGTTGCCATTATTCCTCCAGTTTTCTTTACAGTGACGTCACTGAAGCTAGAAATTTTCAGGCAACAAATATAGACTTGGGTTTTTCCATAGGACTTTCTACAGGTTGTAGCCGTAAGTAGATGCTAGGGTTTATAAATAGGATCATCACACAAGTTGAGGCTATAAATATATGCTTGGTTTTTCCATAGGAATTTCCTACAAGTTGTAACTGTAAATAGATACTAGCATTTTTCCACATATTATTTTAGGTAGCATAAGATATAGTCTTTTTTGTGTATAGTCTTTTTTGTGAGATTCGTATTCTTCGTTTACATTTTGAAATAAAAAAAGAATATCGGGATGGTGTGTTTAGAGGGTGTTAAATGGTATAATTAATGTAATGAATAGTATTTTTTGGGTGTAAGGGATAGTCTATTTTGTGAAATTTCATCTTCTTCCTTTACATTCTAAACTAACACATAACATTTGGAGATTGAGAAAGTATATGTATGTGTGTGTGTGTTTCTGTATTGGTCTTTGTTTGTCCCAATAAAACTCCCTTTGTCCCTATGAAATTCATTTCACCTACCTTTCTACCTACAGTATCGCGTATTCAGGTCAGCCACTTGCAAGACTTGTGCCATTGTTACCCTAGTGTCCAGTACAGTGACGTCACTGAAGCTAGAAATCTCGAGACTGTAAAGATAGGCTTGAGTTTTTCCGTAGGAATTTCCACAAGTTGTAGCTATAAATAGATGTTAGGTTTTTCCATACGACATCCTACAGATGAGACTATAAATAGATAGTGGGTTCTTCCATAGCATTTACCATAACTTATGGTTAAAAATAGATACTAGGTTTGTCCATAGGACTTTCCTACAATTTAAATCTGTAATTCGATACTAGAATTTTCAATAGAATTTTCCACAAGTTGACCTTATAAATAGATACTTGGGTTTTTCCATAGGATTTACCACGTATTATGGATAAAAACGGGTACTAGGGTATCCATAGAAATTTCCACAAGCAGTAGCTATAAACAGAGAGTAGCATTTCACAAAAGGAATTTCCATAAGTTGTGACTCTAAATAGATAGTGGTTTTTCCATTGGAATTTCCTACAAGTTGTGACTATAAATATATACAAGCTCTTTCCAGATAGTATTTTTGGTAGTGTAAGGGATAGTCTATTTTATGAGATTTCATCTCCTTCTCTTACATTCTAAGCGAACACAAAGCATTTTGAATAGTGAATATGATGTGTTGGATAGAATAGTGGCGTGACCGATAATAGTTTTGTGGTGGAAAGTATTGTCTTTTTGTGAGATTAAATCTTCTTTGTTTACATTCTGAGATTAAAGAAAGAATTTTTGGATAGTTTGTTTATGGTTTGCGATAGTCTGTATTGTGAAACTGCATCATCGTTTACATTCTAAGCTAACACATAACTTAGGAGTGTATGTGTGTATTAGTCTTTGTTTGTCCCTATAAAACTACCTTTTTCCCTGTCAGATTCATTTCACCTACCTACCTACCTACGTGTATTCAGGTCAGCCACTTGTAATACTAGTGTCCAGTACAGTGACGTCATTGAAGCTGGAAATTTTGAGGCTCTAAATATAGATTTAGGTTTCATCAAAGGAGTTTCCACAGGTTGTAGCTATAAATAGATACTAGGGTTTTTAAATAGGATCGTCACACAGGTTGAAACTTTTAATATACACTGGGATTTTTCATAGGAATTTCCTACAAGTTTTGGCTATAAATAGACACTAGCGGTTTTCCACATAATATTTTTCGTAGTGTAAGAGACAGTCTATTTTGTGAGATTTTATCTCCTTCTCTTAAATTTTAAACTATCAAAGGGCGTCTGGCTAGTGAGCATGATATAATGGATGGTATAGTAGGTATAATGGATACTATTTTTCTGGTGCAAGGGATAGATATTTTGTGAGATTTCATCTTTTTCTCTTACATTCTAAGGGAACACAAAACATTTTGGATAGTGAGTATGATATGCTGGATAGCACGGAGGTGTGATGAATAATATTTTTGTGGTGTAAGGGATAGTCTTTTTTGTGAGATTTCATTTTCTTTGTTTACATTCTGAGATAAGAAAATAAAGACTTTTGGGATATTGTGTTTAGGGGGTGTTAAATGGTATAATTAATGTGATGGATAGTATTTTTTGTGGTATAAGGGATAGTCTATTTTGTGAAATTTCCTCTTTACATCCTAAGCTAACACATAACTTTGGAGTGTGTGTGTGTGCGTGTTGGTCTTTGTTTGTCCCTATAAAACTCCATTTATCCCTATCAAATTCGTTTCACCTACCTACCTACCTAAAGTAGCGCCATTTCAGGTCAGCTACTTGCAACACTGTTGCCATTATTCCCCTAGTGTCCAGTAAAGTGACGTCATTGAAGCTGGATATTTTGAGGCTATAAATATAGACTTGGAGTTTCCATAGAACTTTCCACAGGTTGTAGCTATAAATAAATACTAGGGTTTTTAAACAGGATCGTCAGACAAGTTGAGGCTATAAATAAATAGTTTTTTCGATAGGATTTTCCACAAGTTGTAGCTAAAAATAGAGGGAACCATGAGAAGAAGAAGAAGAAGAAGAAGAAGAAGAAGAAGAAGAAGAAGAAGAAGAAGAAGAAAATAATGCCCTGGAGAAGATGAGGTGTTGTTGGAGAACAACAAAGGAGGAGAGAAAGTAGAAGAGAGCTAAACGGCCGTTTTCAGGGCCACTCATGTATCTGGAAACGATGTCTATCTCTCTTGACTAAGTATTTTTGGGCATACAATATGGTTTGTATTATGTAAACCCAATGTTCAATTTCCCTTGTCCCTATAGAGTCCCAATTCCTTGTCGCTATGTTCAATTTTCTCTTTGTTGCTATAAGGTACCAATCCCTTTTCATTATATTCCATTTTCCCTTGTTGCTATACAGTCCCATCCCCTTGTCGCGATAGTGTCCTAATCCCTTGTCACTATACAATCTCACCCATGTTTAATTCCTCATGTTAAATTCCCCTTGTCGCCCTAGGACAAACACCCAAATTTAACATTAAAGTCCTATTGCCCCCTTATACTACTTTTGATTATGTCTACAATTTCGCATACATTCACAAATATGTTTAAATCATTCTTATTCATCAATGCCATCATTTTAATCAGGTATCTATGAAGCCAGTGATTATATCTATCCATGATATACTTTGATGGCCTGTAGGGAATGTCACTTGATGAGCTTAGGCTAGCCAAAAAGACTCAGAAGAACATTTATAATTTTATTTGACCGTCAGCACAGGTACTTGTGCCTTTCACACATTTTGGTAATTCAGTGTGACCGTGAGATCTAGCTAAAGTTTGAAAGAACCAAAACTTCCTATTTATTATCTTCTTCGAATAGGATTCGACAGCTCGGAAATATAAATACAAATTCTGATCACTTTCTCATTCTGATCTGTAATTGTCTCGAGGGTTATTCAACCTGACCTGGAATACCAATACGATATTTCATATTGCTAAAATTTGCATTAGATCTATTTATTTACCAATTGATGAGATGAAGCGAAATGGTGTAAATTTCTAGTGCATTATTACAATCTGTGACTTTTATTTTTATCGTTGTAGCAGTAGTTATAATAGTAGTTGTTGTTTTTGCTGTAGTTGTGCTTGTTGTCATTGTTCCGACTCTATGGTCTTAAACTTAGTAATAGAAAAGATCGACAACCAATTAGTTTTGTAAAATTGAACAATGAATGCATTTGCCTAATATAAAAAAATGAAATATTACATATAGCTTTCAGTATTGTGAGTGAAATCCTAAATAGTCCTTAAAATTCTATCAGAAGTCCAAAATTATCGTGTATTCCAAATGAGTTCCAATGGTAATCCAAATGAAGTTCAATATATTTTGCTGAAGTGCCAATAGTCCCGACGTATCACAATGATATATTCAAAATGTCCTTAAATGAATTCACATTAATTCCAAAACAACGACTAAATCAGAATGTCTGGGCACTTTGTAATTCCAATGAATGATTTAAATAAATAAATTAAATCCATATAACTTTTTGACCCTTCTAAGACTAACCATTATGCTAGGAATAAATAAGTTTCAGCCAAGTATCCCTTTTATGAAAAACCATGATGCAATTTCAAAATAAAAACGAGGTTCAATAATCATTTCGAAATTACTCTTGTCAACAAGTTCATGTATTTTATCAGTTAGCCTATCAAGAATTAGGTCAGCTTGATTTTCCAAGGGGGAATCCCATTAAATTCATTATCAAGAATTCTTCTACAGCCTCCAAGGTCCATGTTTACTCCTATCGGGAAACTATAATGTGTTTACTCGAACGTAATGACCTCTACCTACAGAACAAAACCACAACTATGAAGAAATAGCTATTCAATATGTTATTTAGTAAATGACCCTTTCAATCGATAATCATGAAAAGTAACAAACATTATATGGATACACATAAAATCATTCTTGTTATTTACCAGGCAATGTGACGACTAAAATTTCGTCATGGAAAATTGCATTTTACCGAAGAGTTTCTCTTATACTTACATAGTATACTCTCTGGAAGAAACGAAAATTGTTTCATAAGTTCATCTCTGTGAATTTCTCTATTTTGTTTTTCCAAAGAAGAATGGATCAATTTATATCTTCCAGTGTGACCTGTTTTTAAAACCTAAATAAATGAGGTTGGGCTCTTCCTTCCTTTATGTATGAAATATTTCTCGAGCAATAAGCAATTTGTTTGCAAAATGACATGCATTACATTATAAATGAAGTAGTTCTATTTTTAATCAATATATTATTGTAATAAACACGTCATGTTTTTATTTGTTAGAATTGCAGATTAAAGCACACAAACCTCAATCAGCTAACTAACTATTTCAACAATCGTCATAATTGCCACAGATGAACTTAAAACCACATTATATCTTTGATGTTTGAAACATATAACTTGGATAGTTTCATGGTTTATTTTAATTAGAATGAGTTTTGGCCTTCAATTATCTTATAGGATAGGATTATAATAAATACTGCATAATTATATAGACTTTTTCTATCTCTGAGGCATCGCAGTTGCTGTATGAATGCTTCAAACAACTGACATAATGTTTGATCACATGCTCCAGCTCAGTCTTCTGACTGGTTCAACATGGCAACATATCTAAATTTAGTTACTAGCTTATTAACATATATTGGCTGCAATGACATTACGTCTGGATAGTGAAACCATAGTAGACAAAGCGGGGCCCAACAAGGAACCAGAGAAGGATGCACTGTGCATTACTTAAACTATATTTAATCAATTCAGTTACAATTTTCTGTATTTCAATTATATTAATGTTTTCACTTTTATGATTATAACATTTATGTTTAACATTTTTGTTATTGCCGTGCGCTGACCCCAATAAACTACGTGACTCAGTAAGCAAATGGATACTTTTGACATGTCGTTTGTATTTCTTGCTTGAATTGGAGTGATATTAATTTTTTGGGGGTGTCCCTCGTCTAATCTTTCCAGACTATTGAAGGTAGCCTCCCTCCCCACCTGTAATTTTACCCGAAGGCTTAGTAATTTTGTTAAAAGTGTTTGCTATATTCTTTACGTTTTTGGATTTTGTATGTTTCATTTACTATTAATATATTTGGGACTTTTATCGGTTGTATCTTAGTTGTATGCATTATTGTCTATTTTTTTTTTCTTTTTTTTTTTTCTTCCGATATTTAGTTTGATTAGTCCTTTTCAAGTTCTCATAGACAATCACACTGTCTTTCTTCCTTATTTTTCTTTATTTGGTGTTGTTGTTGTTCTCTTATTTCCATAGCTGTTTATCTTATTGATATTTGTCATTGTCGAATAAATAGCGTTGGATCGTCTCTTCATCCATCTCACTGATTTCATACTGTGTTTCCTCTAATTGCTCATCGCATGATAGCTTAAATTTTTTCTTCTTTGCTCTTTCACTTTCTTCCGGTATTGATTTTTGATAAGTCTTTTCCAAGTTCCTTACCCATTGATTTTCTCACTTTTTTCCCTTCTCTGTTCCTTCTTTTCTTCATTTAATAGCTCCGTTAGAGGGTTTTCTTTTTGTTTCTGTTGTTCATCTTCTATTACTTCTTTTTGATTTTGTTGTTGTTGTTGTTTTCTTATTTCCTTAGTTGTTGATGTTATTTGCTTTTGTTGTTGGTTTTGTTTTCTTTCTGCTTCTGTTTGTTTCTATTTCGTTTCATGTTGTTTTTGTTTTTGTTTGCCAATTGGTTGTTGTTGTTGTTTGCTCTTTGGTTGTTGTTGGGTCTGTTGCCGATTCACTTGTTGTCTATTCTCTTGTGTCCCTTTTTCTTTTCCTAACCGTTGTTGTTGTTGTTGTTGTTTGTCATTTTGTTTTTGTGTCATTTACTGTCGATGTTCTTGTTTCTCCTTTTCTTTTTCTTTCTCTCCTGCTTGATTTTGTTTTGTATGTTTTTGGGAATATTGTTATCTCACTAATGTGGTGTGTCTGTTGTACTTGTTGCTGTTGTTTTGTTAGTTGTTGTTGTATTTGGCATCTCTTGGGCGTGTACCCCACTTTCCAACATTTATGGCATTTCCTGTGGAAGATACATCATTTGTACCACGTTTTTGCTAAGAAACCATGTAAAAAGAATACTTTTTTGATGGTGTATAGTTTATCTCTTTCTATTTCCAGTATTCTGTTACCGTTCTTCACTGTGTATCCAGGGATGGTGTCCATTATCGCTCTGATTACTTTAGTCTGGAATTTTTATTGGAATATTTCTAGCTTCCAGTGGAATTTCCATTGGTATATCCACTATGTGTAGTTCTCCTGTCCTCTTTTTTATTTTCCACATAAATGGTTCCGGTTTTGTTTATAATAACTGTTTCTCCTTAATTTCCATTTCCCCATATGGCATAATTGGTTCGGTCCCTTTTGGTCTCAGTATAAAACCTCTGCTCCCATTCATATTCATGCTGTCTGCTAGATCTTTAAAATCCCTGTTCTTTATGCTTAAGGCTGCCATCACCCTACTTGTTGTTGGTTTTTGATCTTCTGGTATTCTTGTTGTATCTATTTCCTGCGTTCCCTTTTAATATGAATATTTCAAGTATTCTCCTTCTGTTGTATCAATTCTTTCTGTGTCAAAGTATTTTTCCAGTTCGGTCAATTCTCTGTTCCTCGCTATCTTTGTTTGCTCGTGCGTCGCGTGCACTGAGTTTGTGTCAGCTTAAGAGAAAATTTTGTATTTTATTTCCGTCCCGAATTCTTCGTAGTTTGTATTTCCTATTGTATGTTTTTGTACTTTTACGTACAATGTTCCATGGATTCCTTTTACTCCTGTAGAAGTTAAGTCTGCTTTGTCCGGGCTATTTTGAGATTTAATTCGGAAAGACTTGACTTGTCAAACAGGAGTTTCAGGAGTGATATCAATTGAGCTATGTTACTATAAACTTTGTTCACCTTCGACAATGCATCTAAACGTTTTCTAGTATCGATCTGTGTGAAATATAATCACTTTTAACTTCTTAGAGTTCTGTGAAACCTTTATAATATAGAGACTATTGTGTAGTAGCAGAGTGAGTAGTAAAATATTCAATTCGATGATTTCATTTTCAGCACCTAGTTATCCTTGACGTTGTCAACTTCTTTCCTTTAACTGAAGTGTGTCTTTCTGGCTATTGCTCTTTGAAGATGGTCTATGTATGAGACCATCTTTTCGACATCATATAAATGTGGTGAAAATGTTTATCAATGTAAAAATCTAATTATATCCGTTAGTATTCTTCTCGTATGATTGCATGTCAGCACTGTCCGTCTGCCATTAAGAATCAGTATCATTGGAATAAACTTTTTTCATGGAAATTTTTCTATCGCTTCTTTGCGTGATGTGTACGTTGACTTTGGGTCCAACCATTTACTAAATTCAATGCATTTGATCTTTTTTAATCTTCTTGATTTTGTGCCACAATTATTGAGGACTTTATGATCATTACATAAATACGTAAGATATCGTTCCTCTGTAATTTATTTTAAATTCTTTTTCTCAATTTAAATGAACCCCACTAAAATAAATTCTCAAGTTTCCAAGAAGTGATAGAAAGGAGTTTTAAAATTATGGCGTAACATAGTTTTTGAAGGGTAAAATTATATTTTTAAATAATTGTTTGGAATGGTAAAAATATGGTCGAACATAGTTGTTTGGAGGGTAAAAGTATGATGTAACATGGTTGTTTGGAGCGGTAAAGGTATGATGTAACATGATTGTTTGGAGGGGTAAAAGTATAATATAACGTGGTTGTTTGGAGGGGTAAAGTATGATGTAACATGGTTATTTAGAGGGGTAAAAGTAGAATTAACATGGATGTTTGGAGGGGTAAAAGTATGATGTAACATGGTTGTTTGGAGGGGTAAAGGTATGATGCAACATGATTGTTTGGAGGGGTAAAAGCATAATGTAACGTGGTTGTTTGGAGGGGTAAAGTATGATGTAACATGGTTGTTGAGAGGGGTAAAAGTAGAATTAACATGGTTGTTTGGAGGGGTAAAAGTATGATGTAACATGGTTGTTTGGAATCGTAAAATAATAGTCTAACATAGTTGTTTTGAAAACACTTTTCAGTAGAATAAAATAAACATTTATCAGTCTAGTTCGAGCATCAAAACGAATATTCTTTTGTGTCTTAAAAAGACCGGCTGAGAGTTATAGATACTTTTCAATGGTCATGACAGAAAATCAGTGGGTCATACCTAGGATTAAGCAAAACTAAAAAAGTTTGAAGTACGATATTCTGATTCATTTCTAAACTTAACACAAACAAGTTTGGGATTTTTTTTTAGCTGTCTTTACAGTATAACTTAAAAATCTTATAAGATTCATAAAATATCTATAGCACGATAATACAAAAGCTGATGATACAATACCAAAAGTACTCTTAGATTTAAACAGCAAAATTCACCTGAAATCATTTATACGCATAAAGGAACTGAAGAGAAGATACAAGGCATTAAACTTTGATGTTCCATTTTCAAAAATCATTACCTTCGTCGGTTATTATCTCCTCATGATGTTGTTAAATGTAAAATTTTAATATCATGTTTTTATTCTGTTTAATCGAATCTCATTTGTATACATATATTATATAATTACCTCCGTTTTCATGTCCTAAGGTTTTTACCTTTATTTCAAATTTTTCAAAATAGCATTCACTCCATATTGTCTATGGAAATCGGGACAATCGTCTTTGAGAATTTGATCGCCTGACAATCCACAACACAGAATTCGTTACATTCTTAAGAAGGATTTGGAGAGATGTCCTGGTTGGTCGATTGTTCCAAATAAGTAGGGACGTTGTTTTCGTTGGTTCAGTTACACAGTGGAGTTTTATTTATAAAGATCGAAAGTTAAGAGTTCCGAAAATAGTTCAAGCTTCAATTATTCTGAAACGACAACACAGGATTATCAGAGGAATATATTGCGATGATAGGTCCACATAACATGCAGTTCGAAGCAGTCTCAAGTTACGTCCCTTGACACCAATGTAATATTCAACTCCGCAATTAGGCATTCATATCATGGAACCCAATTGCAAGAACATACTGGCAATGAATCGAAGTGTGCAAACAGGTGTGCTCGATTTGAAAAGGCGTTTGTGAGAGACTGCGACGGTAGGATATATGTCAAATCAAAGCAAAAAGTAAGTTTCCTATTCTAAGCTTTTGAACAAAGTTATTTAATTGTACATATTATTTTATCTTAGATGCATACTAACGTCAATCATACTTAAATCTTTATATTGTATATTTCAGTATTCTTGTCTACGAAACAATATTTGTATGGGGCGTGTGTAACAATTCTGCCCCAATCATACATCTTTTATTTTCTATTCTCTTTTGCAACCGGCACGTTTTAAAGTTTCCAGTTATTCATCATACTAAATTTTCAATAGCCGAATGAGCACAAGGAGGATTGTTGATGTATACTAGTCATTTTATATCGGTCTTTTGGCTCATAAAATTGTAGCCCCAGTAGCAGAGGAAAGTGGCTGCAAGCCATCATTTATTTCGCTACTTATAAACATATCTTACGCATGCATGAGTGACAATTAGTGACTGCGGCTGAGTTTTTAATTATTTTTTTTTACATACAACCCTCTTTCACTTTTCACCAATATTGTTTGATACCGAATGTTAATGGATTTCAAGTCATCTCGAGATTTATGAACGATTTTTTTCAGTGCCAGGAAGTATATCGCGCGCATATGTCAGTTAAAACCCACACTGAGGGCTGCTTGTTGGACTTTACCAATTTGGTATGCAGCATTTCACTGATGATACCTTCGAAAGGTTTGATTTCCACCTTTCAATGCCCTTTTTACAGTTGTTATTGCCCTTATTGTCCGTCCGTCTTTCTTTTATTTCGCAGCCAGACTTAACCAAGCCTTGTTTGATTTTAACAAAATTTGATATTGTAGCGGAATACTGCCTCGGCTACTCTACCCGAGTCTCGCTATCTCGGGTTCTTTAGGATAGGTCTTGTATTTGGAGTGATAGCCCGCTGAATCTGTCTGAGGACTGGCGCTCCAGAGTGTTACAGATTTCTACCTCAGCGGGATACGGTCTTATTCCTGGTTTCTTGTCGCCGACTGTGTCGCAGTCTTAATCGCAGTCGCCGATTGTGTCGCTGAACGTGTAGCAGGGTCGTCGACTGGTCTTCCTCTGGTCGCCGACATGGTCGCAGAGACGCCGACTGGGTTACAGAGTCGCGTCGTAATCCGATCGAGATCGACAGAGAGAAACGACAGTGCGAAATGATGAAGGAAGAGTTATCAGCAAGATCTCTGCGTTTCTTGGACGAAACTTGTAGCGCCGGTCTTTTGGTCGACGAAAGACCTTGTCCCTGCTCTTTTCCGATTCCCTGGCCTGGCTCTCCCCTGTCCGACGAAATACGATTAAATGTGCTTGCTCTGGCGGGGTGGTTATACTGCTACACTTCCAGGTGACGTCTTCACACTATACCGCTTCCTAACACACCACTATAGCAGCCACAGTTGGCACGTATCCCAGGCGGAATCACGTGACCCAAAACTAAGACGTTAGATGGCACTACAAAACCCGCCAAGCATTTAAAATCAGAACATAAACGTTAATGAAACGAAAATTACATTGACAAAACGCAAGTTAAAGCCCATGTGTTCTCCTCGTTACAATATGTAGCTTCATTTTAGCAAGGCCTTGAATGAATTTGACTCCCCGGATTAAAACGCCAGTATTTGAATTTAATTGAATGTCTTATAAATTTCAATGTTTCAGAGATTTTGATATTTCAAGAGATTGTTTTATGAAATTTGAATTTCACTGTTTGAAATTTTAATAATCTCTGGTATATTGATTTAATATCTGATTGTTTTTTAAAATTTGAATTTTACTGTTTGAAATTTGAGTAATCCCTGGTATTTTTGATTTCATATCTGTGATAATAATAGTGAAACCAACAAGATTTCACCACGACATCTACAGGAGATAATTTTATCGTAGATTCTACCCAGGAGAAATTAGAATTAGAAGAAAGACGAATTACTTGACCTTGCTAAGCATTATGATCTTGCAGAAGCGAAGGCTTCTTTGGAAAAGTAAGAGATCAGGAATATTTTTATATTTTATTTGGTACGAAAGAGAGTTCTTGATCTGGGTGTTTTGGGTTTAATAAAGAGGTCTCCATCTGGTTCGGTTAGTAAAGTAAAGGAAAAGAACCACAGGGAAATAAAAATGAGGAAGCTTTCTGCTTAAGAGCGAAAAATGCAATCATAAGTTCAGACAGGCAAGAAAGATAGGAGGAGAGAGAAAGAGAGAAGGAAGATAGAGAGATATGGAAAAGAAAAGGTTAGATTTTTTGAAAGTGGTGGGATTAAGGTACATACAACATTAGCAGGTCGTCATGCAAATGATAGGGAAAGCGATGACTTTAGGTTGGTTGGGCATGGAAGATAGGGAAAGCGAAGACTTTAGGGTGGTTAGACATGGAAGATAGGGAAAACGAAGGGTTTAGATTCATAAGACATGGAAAATATGGAAAACAAAGTCCTTAGGTTCATTGCACATGGAAGTAGTATATTGGGACAAATGGGACTCAAATGGGTTTATATAGGAAAAATGGCAGAAAAATTATAGCCTCAAACTTTATAGCCTCAAACGTGAAATGAACAGGGACCATATATTGCCTCAATGGGAAATAGAACAGGGGTGAAGTCATGGTACTGGACACTAGGTAAAAAATGGCAACAGTGTTGCAAATGGCTGACCTCAATCGGGCAGTAAATTATTAACAGTGTTCGAATTGACCTCAATACGCTCTTTTGTAGGTAGGTAAGTAAGTGAAATGGATTGATAGAGACAAAAGGGGTTTTACAGGAACTATCAAAACATGCACATACACACACAAACACAACACACACACACACACACACACACACACACACACACACACACACACACACACACACACACCCTATACAACATAAAGACAGAATGTTTTTGGCAACGAGTATGGATCTTTTTCGAGGCAATAGTGTGGCCATGAAAAGGGCCGTTGGGGTTTGTTAACACCATAGAGTTAACAAATGGAGCATTGCACTCATCTTCTTCTCTTCCCCAAACTCTGTTTGATAGCTGGACCGTATATCAAGACTCTCTTCAGGCAGCCTTGCCTCTCCACATAAATTCCTCTTTTCTAAATAACAGTTTATGTAGTTTTTGAGATAACCCATGATGATTTCACATACATAGGATAGTCCGGGATGAACAGCATACCAAAAATGAGGGTTGACGTCTCCACGTTAGTCCATATCTTGTCATAAGAACAGACAAATTGATTGAGGCAAGCTACGGGTATTTATAGTGTAAGAGCGGATCGATACGGATTGACCTCTTTCACCAACCCAAGCGCACGTTACAAAATTCAGCCAGAGTGAGGAGTTTCTCTTCTAATCAGAAGAGAGCTACGTGTGAGGTCATATACCCTATATAGGTACACTAGCGTCTGTGTGCAGTGAATCGATGCAACGTAGTTGAAATATGACTGAAACTAAGAAGACGATGTATTAGGGTGATCCGGCCGTAGATACGAGGAGTAATGGCATGGAGGCTACCAATGCATCTGCAGTGATACTTGCAGAAGACAACGATTTTCATTGGGATTTAGTCGATTTTATTTCCTCTTCGCAAGAATTTGTACCGGTGCCAGCACCTTCACCACTTCTCCTTCCTGACCAGAAGTAGAGGATTGTAGACAGAGGCAGAAAGAACAATTGGAGAATATTTTTACAACAACATAAAGAAGCAGAACAAGTCTTTGTCTATCAACAGCAGAAGCGAGAAGAAGAGGACAGAAGAAAACGATTGTTAGAAACAGAGCAAAGAAAATGTCAAGGGGAGAAGAAAGACAGTGAACCTCAAATGCTAACGGCGCTATTAGACATTTTGACAGAGTTAAGGTGTCTGAGACAAATGTATCAGACTTCTTTAACTCGTTCCAAGAGAAAAAGACCTTTCCGAGGCAAACATTCCAACCCAGTAATCACTCTCTCTACTCTGACAACTCCTTTAATACCAGCATCAGCAGCAGCGATCACTGCCAAATCATCCACAATAGCAGGTGAAGAAGTAGGACTTGGCCGTGGCAAAGGTACAAAGCAGTTAAAGCTCATTGTTTCCTGTTCATGTGTTTGTTAAAAAAGCAAACACCCAACAGTCCTTTTCAGGGCCACCCACCACTCTAGGAAAGAGTGACTACTCAAAATTTGCCAAATCAAGTAAAACTTAAATCCCTTTTTTTCCCATGATGATTGAATAATGTTGTACGTGTGTGAGTGAGTGAGTGTAGGTCCTTATTATAATAAATATCAAAATCAAGAGGCACATTTTCTTTCTGTCATATTCTCTCCTTTTAGAACTTACAACGAAGTTTCAAAACACATAACCAAATGTCTATTTTCTTCTTCTTGTTTCACTCTCTCTTTTTAAATATTTTGAACTTCTTCACTCGCAAAAATTTTTCCTCGTCTCGTCTCTTCTTTTTTTAACTTTCTTCACGAAGGACAAGAACGAATGCATTGCTCGGCTTGTCAGCAAACTTTTGTCAGCCTACGTGTTACCAACAAAATCTCATGACGGAAGGTTCACAGCAAAAAAGTGCTTGCTAACTCCTGAAATTTTGCCCTGCTTGTTTACTAGTCATATGTACCAATAATGCGAAAGAGTACATTTGTAGATGATACAAAGGATGTCATATCTGTAGACTTGGAACATGAATGGTACATTCTAAAGTACCAATGAAAACAGGAGGATAATGACAAGAAGAAAGGGAATTTAATCTTTCTCGTTTTCGAGTGCTTCCAAGAGAACGGCATTCACATTCCTAATTTCTGCGTGGCTCATCGAGCGCGCGAGAAGTGCGTCCAAGAACCTGTCCTTTGTCATTGCCCTCACTGTAGCAATATTCCTGGAGGACGTGAAAAAATCTTTCGAGGACCTAACACGCTGGCCCATTTTGCCTGATGGGTCATAGACCCTGTCGACGACACATGGAGTCAAGAGGACATCGAATGTTACGGAGAATACCATCGCTATGCCACGATATTTGCTCACAATTTCTCGGGAAACGACTGACAATGTCCTCTGAAATACTATACAGAATAAGGCACTGAATGTCCTAAAGTCGTCTTGAACGGAGCCAAAATCATTTCCATGCAAGTGGGACAAGTACGGTGCAAAGATTCCATGAGTTATTTAGCCATGAATTTGAGTCGAATGCCTAAAACGTTTGGAAATGGTCACTCCTCGCTGGCTACATTACTTGTGCGAAAAGGAAAACAAATGATCCAACATGCCCGAAACGGAGGAGGCGAAAAGACCATTGGTACGTATTCGGTTGATGGCTGAGACTTAGAAGACCCCAAGACCTTGTGCGAATTTAACAGAAGCTTTTTTGATTGATGCCCTGACACTAAAAACCCATTCCCAGAACTTACCATGGAAGACTTGTACGAAGACACTTGTGAACGACGCTTGAAGTTAGAACAACGAGGATACCGAGCAGTTGAAGTGTGGGAACACTATCACGAATGCCGTTTGAAAACCGATCTTGATTTTAAACGCATCGTGGAAAATTATAAGCGGGTAGACCCTTTCGACCCACGGGACAGATTGTTTGGAAAACGAACGAATGCCACATGCTTGCTGTACCGCGCAGACGAGGAGAAAGGATGAGAAATCGAATGCCTGGACGTGTGTTCGCTGTATCCTTATGTGTGCAAATATCGTCACTTTCCGTCAGGGGTACAACAATTGATGACGGAACACATCGACGTGAAAAACATTCGACAATACGAAGGATTGATCAAATGCAAGTCTTGCCTCCCACTAACTTGTACCATCTTGTCTTACCTTACCATTGCCTTTGTGCCGTACTTGTGCCGAAAGGTGTAACCAAGACCAACCTTGTCATCACACTCAGGAAGAACGCTCATTGACAGGAACGCGAGTTAGGTGGAATTGTTTCGAGCCCTGGAACTGGGATACCAACTGTTAGAAGTGTACGAAATCTACCACCTTCCCAAGACATAACAGTACCAAAAGGACGACGAGACTCAGAAAGGCATTTTTCCCAAGCTATGTGGATGCCTTTTTTAAAACTCAAACAAGAAGCCAGCGGCTATCCGTTCTATACCGTTCCAACGAGGGCATCACTTTAGACCACGTCGAGAAAAACGAAGGAAGGCGATCGTTTGCCAAATTCATGCTGAATTGCTTGTGGGGAAAAATGAGACAATGGCCATGTTTACCCAAGACGGAGTACTTGAAGGAGCCGTCCCGCTACTTGCAGATGATTCACGACAAAAGAAAATATATAAAACATGTGGACGTCGTTCACCAAGATCTGACCCTAGTCAATTACGAAAAAGACCTGGAGTTTGTACAGGCCGACGAATTTGGAAATGTCATCATTGAGGCCGACGTGACGGCCCACGCTCGCTTAAGCCTTACACAAGTTAGGAGATCGCGTCCTGTACTTTGACACGGATGGTTGCACCTACAGCGATCGTCTTGATCATCCTCACCCTGAAATCGAAGGAGACCGTTTAGAAGCCTGGACGGACGAACACATCGAAAACAAGAGTCTGAGGTGTGCTAGCAGCGGTCCTAAAAAGTACGGTTACGAATACCGAGACAAACGAGTAGAATGGTACACACGTTCACCTACTCACCAAATCGTCAGTCGACCCTAAAAAATCTGCATTAAATCGTCTACCATAAGCAAGTACGGCTTCCCAACCACTTTACAGTACGGACACGAAGATATTGGCAAGCATATACGTGGGAAGGCTTCCAAGACCAATACTTCATTGTGACTACAAACGCCAAGCTAGAAAGATGAATCATTTCACACAGACACAAGCGAATGAAGTGTTCAAATTCAGTGATGACCTCTAGTGAATGCTGTACCTTGCGATTGCAGTGATGCCGTACCCTGTGACATCAGTGATGTAACACGACATAAGAACTTTGCTATTACTACTACATCTACAACAGAAAGTGATGCTGTGCGTGTAAAACCTTACAGATGCGAAAGCAATGCCAATCGTTATAGTACACCTCTCCTCTTATCTGGTTTTCATAGCCAAGGTGATACCTTACACCTACCGCCCTACGGTTATTATCCGTGCTTGAGCAAACTAGTTCAAGCATCACCGTCATCTCATCGAAATGAACCCGTCAAAGAAGAATATTCGTTCCCAGTGCATTTGCCTGGATACTGCAATTTTTGAAAGTCGATTCCAAATGTTCAAAGGAAAGTGGCCAAAATATCTTTGATGACCTACCCCCGAAGAATTAGCCAGAGCAGGATTTATCTACTTGGGAGAAGGAGATAAAGTCAAGTGCTTCAGTTGCGGTGTTACGCTTCAAGAGTGGGAACAGAAAGACGCAGCTTACCTGGAACATGCTCGATGGTCTCCACACTGTCGCTACCTTCCTTTAGTGGGAACCAAGTAATATATTCATGGATACTTTACAAGCGAACATTCGTAGTTTGCTTCTGGAGCTGAGAGAACGGATTTACAAAAGAGTTCGTCAAAATACAAGTGAAACGCAAAAAACAATTGCATCCGAAAAAACATAGACTTTTAAGTTATCCATGGTATCTGAATGCCATAAGAGGCTTGATTCTTTCGAAAGAGTTTAAATTATAGGACATTCAGCAGTTACATAAAGGACAACGAGGCTTCGACTATCTTACTCCTTACTACAAAATTCAAAGAAATTGTGAAATTCCAGACAACAAAGAACTAGAACAGAATTACAAAGACTGTTTAATATTGCAATGATGGTGGTGGGGACGAATAGGGGACATCACGCCTTTACGAGAAGGGGCTTGTGATCGTATGGTAGATGTATTAGGAAATTCTATTTGTGTACTGATACACTAACACCTAAAAGTGCCTTGGGATAAACTATACCCTTTTGATATACCACTCCATCCAGAAAAGAAAAGGAAAATTGAATGTAGAGGGACATTCAGAAGTTGTCTAACGTGGGTATAAAAGCTTACCAATATGCCACAACCTTTAGCAGTAGCGTTGCAACAAATTCCGTGGAAGGAGGTCAATAACACTATTCAGACTTTTGAGGATTACCAAAACGTTTTGCAAGAGCTGTTATCTTTGAATTTGGGAAAACGTGTGGTGGGCGTGTTAGTGGCTTCGTTTCTGGGATTTCGTATACCAGCAGATTTCTTGTGGATTATTTACGAACAGACGTTATGGTGGGCCCTTTAAATGTGCACGAGAGACTCATTCTGTTAAAAGCGTTGCGTTTTCATCTCGATAATACTTCTCTACCTCTACGGGAAGGAAAAGTAAGTAAAATTTTAGCGACTCGGGATGCTTACGAAGATGCGCGTATAACTTGTGACCTACACCTTCACTGGAAAGAGAACGTGATTGGAAAAGTCTTGGTTTCAATGCTTTGACAAAAGAAGTGGCTAACTATGCCAAAGATTTGTGATAATGATCTCAAGCGTCCAGTGAAAAATGTGACATTTAAACCTGTATTAGCCACAGTGCCAAAAGAACCCGACACGGAGGAAAACCAAATTCAGATCAGCAGTAGTACCGTCGTCGACATTGACACCAACGAAAAGTCAGTCCGGGCGGAACAGTAGAGGCTGTATATAGTGTACAGATTCCAAGAATATTACGAAGTGTCCTTAGGACATCATACATTCGTAAAACCTGTTGTACAGTGACTTATTGGTATTGCATTGTGATCGTTTCGCTTGTCATATTAGACATTTACTTAACGATTTGGCTCTTATGCAAGTTTGTATTTCGTGTCCAATAGCCAATGTTTAACACTCAATAAACATGTCCTGAAAAGTATAAAATTCTCTTGCGTGATTTATATTATTTTTATAATTCTGAACACCTTCACTATGGTTACATCTTCCTCTTCTACCTCGTCCTCTACTTTCGAAGTCATTGACGAAGAGTTAGATTCTTCCAGTTTGGAGGCCTTGTATCTTCGCCATCCCTTTATCATGTTAATTGCTGGACCGAGTGGTTCAGGCAAAACCGAATTTGCCAAATGTTTGATCGAGCATAAAAATCATTGGATCGATCGTCAACCCCAACGCATCGTGTGGTGTTACAAAGAGTGGCAATTGACTTACAGCCTTCTTCGAGAAAGTCAAGGAGATTCCATCGTTTTTGTGGAAGGCATTCCTCGTGAAGAAAACTGAATCCTGTCTGACACGAGTCAAACACATCTGGTCACACATTTGGTGTTACGTATATGTAATTTGATTACTTGTGTGTTAGTTTTAAATTCTCTTTTATTTTATTTTTATTTCATTACATGTTATTGTAATGATAACTTCGTTCATTGGATTAGACATTTTCCCAGAAAATTCAGTTCAGTTCTTTTAAGCCTGATAAAAATGCAGTAGTATTGCTACATTGTAGTTTTAGTTGACCATGTTCCTGACCTTGATTCAGAACTTTTTAAACAACTTTTTATTTTCTCTCTTAAAGTGACAATCATTGGTCGTAATCAAGGTCATACTTGGCTCTATTGTAAACAACTCTTTTTTATTTTTATTCAATCTTATAGATTTGTTCAGTAGAATTAAGTTCTCCCATGGTGTACGTGATTATCGTCTGTGTGCTGTTACGGTGCCGTTCGAACTAAGTGATGTTTTGTAATGGATTTAGTCAGTCGTAAATTAATACCTTCGGAGCTCAAAGGTATTCTGTGTTGTGACCAGTTCGAGTTACATTTTTATTGAAAATAATTTATTCACCCTGGAAAATACATGTGTTCATCAGAATTCTTGGACAAAGACATTTACTGAAAATTATTCGGAATTCTAAAGCCGGAATTGGTGATTCAACAAGTAACTGTTGAAACAACAACACAGGACAGGTTATAGAGGACGTCATCTCCTTTCATCTTGGAACTTCATCGGGATTCGAACGTTGATTCATTTAGAACTTTTTTAGTGATAGGTCTTATTTAATTCTAGGATTAATTTTGGATTAGATTCATAAACCGTAAGTTCTTTTCATATTTTTACCTTGTTTTCTAGGAAAATAAATGTTTTTTAAAAATTTTACAAAGCTTGTTGGCTTCACAACTTTTCTTTGTTACTTTGTACGAGCCGAGACAAGTAACAAAGAAAATTGGGGGCTCGGCCGGGATGAATATATTTGAATTTTGGCTAAAATATTTCAGAAAATTATTTTTTGAAATTTAATTTCCCCTAGTTTTCAGAATAGTTTCAATCCCAATTACTATTTCACATTTTGTTTGAAATGTTTAGTGAAATCAACAGGCTTTTTCACAGTATCATCAAAAGTAGAGAAATTTTTGAATTTTACCTAGAAGGGGTTGGAAATTTTGAAAATGGAAGTCCAGCTAAAAAAGTTGGAATTAGAGATAAGACAGGTTCAGTTTCAGATAGAAAAGATACAAATGGAAAGAGAAAGGGAAGTAAGACAAATGCAGTTTCAGAAAGAGAAAGATGAAAGACAAATGCAATTTGAGAAAGAGAAACTAGATATGCAAATGCAAAGAGAAAATAAAGAAAGGGAATTTCAAAATCGGTTAAAAGAATTAAAGCTGGCAAAATGAAACACTCTCCTACTTTTGATGTTTTAAGAAATATCAAGTTACTACCCTCTTTTCTGGAAAAATAAGTAGACACATATTTTCCTTATTTTGAAAAAGGTGCTGAAAGTTTAAAGTGGCCAAGGGAGTACTGGACTTTGTTATTTCAATGCGTACTTACTGGTAGAGCTCGTGATATTTACATTTCACTGTCACTACAACAGTGTGCTGACAATGATGTGGTTAAAGACTGTATCTTGAAGGGTTATGATTTAGTCCCTGAGGCATATCGGCAAAATTTCAGGAATTCTAGAAAATCAACTGACCAGACCTTTGTTGAATTGGCATGGGGAGAAGCACAATTTGATAGGTGTTGCTCTTCTAGAAAGGTTAACAAAGATTACGAAAGTCTCAGACAACTCATGTTAGTTGAAGAGTTTAGGATGTGATGTGATGTGATTATGATTTTTAACGTAGCTTTAACAATTTTTCAGTCATATCGCTACGATGTCTGCAGTGTGGCAGTTTATAGTGATGTCTAGCACTGGGGCATCATGCCGCAGACATGTAGCATGATGTCCCACCCAGTCATTATCCTGACACCAGGCCGACCAGTCCTAACACTAACCTCTTAATGCTGAGCGCCAAGCGAGGCAGCTGTTAGTACCATTTTTGTAAGTCTTTGGTATGGCTCGGCCGGGGATCGAACCCACGACCTCCCGCATCCGAGGCGGACGCTCT
>JAECUM010031686.1:0-51890 GCA_016617855.1 Megalonaias nervosa
CTTTAACTGGACTCGAGATAATGAATGGGATCCGTTTCGTGCGCCCTGGAGGAGGGTACGTCCCCACTTTTCAGATGTTCCAGAAGGTCAAGGTCAACGGAGAAAACGAACATCCTTTGTTTACATACCTCAAGGTAAAACAAAAACAAAATAATCAATTACGCACGCATGAGTGATTAATTGATTGATATTGTACTATTGATAAATATAAGAAAGACTTTTATACTATTTTATTTACTAAAATGTCGTTGAAAGTATAAAAATTTTCCTGCTTAAAGATATGCAAAAGAATCAGCCTTGCTCTCTTTACTTTGATGCACTGTACGTTTTTCCTTGTATCATCTGTGCAAAAGAGCGGATCAGTTTAATACCTTTTGATCAACATAAGTAGCCTTACATACAATCAGTTTATTTTTTTCAGTCAAAATTGATAACGAATGATTGCACAAGGAATTAATTTTTCATACATTTGATAAGTTGGGAAAAAAACCCACATTGGTCTTTCATATACTGTAATCAATATTCGGGCGCTTTAATACCCTTGTATTTAACTGACCAATCAGAACAGCGCTTACAAATTCATGCAAGATGAAGCTATTGCCATAAGTATGCGCTTGAAAAAAAATCCAAAGTAATACATGGAACATTGCGTCAGAATGAAAACAAGTACAAGGGAGGGAATAATTCCAAATATGTAAAATCCCTGTTAATGGTCGGCAGATTAGAACGTGAGGTCTATTCTTGGTCCAGGTTGATGAAAATCGTTCAAACAAAAGACAAAATCATTTTGGATATCTGCAAATTATACTTCTTAATGGTATTTTCCTTATATTCAGTCCCAGTGTCCTCCGACCCAGACTGAGTTCTCCAACAACATTATGTACCAGCCCGTGCGAGTTGGCGATGTTAACTGGAATTTCGAGAAATTTCTCATTAGCAGAGAGGGGAAGCCAGTCAAGAGATATAACTCCAAGGTGCCGCCATTAGTTATCGCACGAGATATCGTGGACGAGATTCGACGTGGACGACCCGATGACGCGAGACTGGAGTTCCTAAAGAGATCTTCAAAACTGAAATTGGAAATCAATACACTTCCCACTAGCAATTTTACTGCTATTAGCACGACAACTCCTAAACCATAACGTTCATTTTAACACCATTTCCTTATTTCGCTTCTTTTCAAACAAATTATTTTACCAATCATTTGTGAAGACTTTACAAGGTTTCTATCTACATCTATCTTTATCATCTCTGTTTTGAGCATACACCATTTACCTGAAGTTTTCACGTCGCCTATCATGTTAGAAATATCAAAATCTACCATTGTTTAAAGTTCAACGATTATGTCAGATATGCAAATAGGTTCGTCACCTGTTTTGGTTCCGTTATATCGGTATGCGTACAGCTTTGTCTTTTTTGACGTCACTGAATAATACTTATATATAGTATGTATACAATGTTTCGATATAACAGTTGCAGGAAAATAGAAATAATTACTGGAGAAAACGTGATACTATGCTTATACAGACGGAAAGAAAGAAAACAAAAAAGGTGGATACCCTTACAAGTATATTACGTTGAAAATCTAGTACAATGTTAATTTGTGCTAACAAATTTGGAACCATAGCATGCCTCGACATATTAATTATATCGTTTTAGTTTCATTTCATTGCTTTTCTTTCTTCTTGAACTGATTCAAAATAGTTTATACTATTTAAAGTAATAATTCGAAAAGGTTAGGGTATAAAGAAAATGCTTTGTTGGGCCTATGATGAGGAATTTCGAAACAACTCAAAAAGTTGGAGATTCCTCAGATTGCCTAGGTCCTGCAATTCTTGTGCATTTGGGGTTACAGGATTGATGGTCTCCCAAGAAAAGCATTTTCTAGATATCATGCTTCTTGTTCTGAATAAGGTCTCAATAAAATTTCAATTGTATACACAGTGTTTATGTTTAATTTGAACTCTATTTGAGCACATATGTTGTTTTATATTTATACGAGTAAAATATTTTATAAGAATATATCGTCCTGGGTTAGTCAGATATTTAATTCAAACCATATTGCGTTGAAATTCAAACAATCTCCTGAAGTGATTACAGAGAATATTAAATCATAAAATGAGACGGAAAATATAATATATTACCTCAGTCGGTTTCTTTCAACAAAACTGTCTTGAGTTCACAAGCAACTCATACCCTCTCTGCAGGCCCGGCCCTAGGATGTGCGGAGCCCAAGGGAGCATGCGGGGCACAAGGCAGCAAGCGATGAGCGCAGGGCCGCAAGCAACAAAATTGCATTGCGGAGTAGCGCGGGGCCCAAGGCGGTTGCCTCGTTCGCCTTGCCCTAAGGCCGGGCCTGCCTCTCTGTCCAAATTACAATACTACCTCTTCAGTTTTTGGTGTTTTGTGGTAATATCTCTGCTGTTATATGTAGCTCTTATGCATATGACAAAGTTCGATTGTAATAACACGATAGCAGACTCTGTGCCGATATTGAAGGTAAACAACTGTAAATTTTATCTGTATTCGTTAAAAGTTATTTACCAGACACATTTGTTGAAACGTACTGTAAGATGTTTAGTTACAGATACTATTTTCACTTGCGCACCAGCACCCCCCATAATGTCGAAAATCAGCTTGTACAAAAATGCCAGAGTGGAAATTTCCCCCTCTGTGTGAAAATCCTGGAAAAATTAATGTGTAATTAATGGATAATTTATAAAGCCTCATAACAAGCGAAATGTCAAACTTTTGTCAGTCTCACTGCAAATCGAGACAAATAATCAACGATATGGAAAAAAAAGTAAAGCATTTCCTATTATACAAAATGTGAGAAATGCATTTGAATTTGATAATAGCAAAACGTTTTGAAATAATTATGATGTCATTCTATTGTAGAAGTTCATTTCAAATAAAAAAATGACGAATTTTATTAAAAATGTACCATCTTGCATCAAACTCCTGTGATTGATATAAAGCAAAATGTATTATTAAATTTATGTCAAAGGGTAATTTAAATGCGTGTAAATGTCTTCCTAAAATATTGGCCAGCTAAAGTTTGTATCAGTAATAGATTTTAGCACATATAGTACAGCTCACATGGTTTGTTAAAACCTCATGCTTTGCGGTGGGGGACTTAATCCCCTCCACTTCCACTCCGTCATAATGCTCCATGGTGGAGGGATAAACACTACAAATTGTTATTGCGCTTTGGATTTTAGTGAACTAAAAAAAAAAAAACATTAAGGTTTTCTTGGAAAGAGTCTGCATCTGTTCTTTGTAAAGATATCATCAGACGTCATTTTCATATAGTACAATCAACAGCTTCAAGTACTTTTCGGTGTAGAACCTTCTGTTTCTAGTGTCGTTCCTGTACAATCATTCTCTAGCTCAAACAGAGATAAATAAAGCTCGATACACGAGTCGAAAGTATACGTAGGTAAACAGCTGGAAATTAAATTAATAAAATAATAATACAGTTTAATTTATATATGAAATGAAGGCTGAGGTACTTTCATTATATATCTAGAAATATGAATTAGACCTATAAATAGTCTCTACCCGCCCAAACTGTATCTGCATAGAGAATTTGAAGCTACCAGTCAGGGGCAAATACAGTAAAACTGCGCCCCGTTGCAGATTGTTTACATTAAGCAGATATATCCAATTGAAAGTACAGGAAGTGTGTATAAATTGAGATTATGACATTATATATTGCATGGTTTAAAAAACAATTACGTTAAGCTACTATGATACTAAATTTATCTGACCACATTTACTTTTGTTTACCTTAAATGAGTGACCTAATATGCTCTGTTGTCATTACTGAGTTAATTTACCTCAGTCAATGCTTATAGTGCCGTCCAGCGAACCAAAATTTGTGGCGCTCGTTTTCGTTTCACTGTTTTTTCTTTCTTTTGTTTTTTTTTTTTTTTTTTTTTTTTTTTTTCTTTTGGTGGGTGTGGTCCTAATCCTTGGCTTTGTTTCGCTGACAACTCTCTCACTTCTGGTGCACTTTGACCAGATAACTAGCATCCTCCATCTTAATGAAAGTACTGAATCTCTCTGTATTTTCGCGCACTGCATCAGTCAGGTTCCCTGTTTTTTATATCTTCTACTAGGTACTCCTCAAGGCTATTAAATAACTGGGTGACACAGACTGTACTAGTCACCGGGCAACAAGGAATGCCTTGGCTTCCCATCAAATAGCCTTGAAGCCAAAGCAGTCCTGGTGACCTATGCTACAGTCGGAATGTCTTCTGTTTTTTCGGTCGCATCCAAGAAAAAGACCTCTGATATAAATAGTGACCATGTTAAAATGCCATCAAGCCAGTGATTATTAATAAGTCATAATAGTTTCATTGACGTCATCACCAATAGCAACATAAGCATTAGTTTGATGCTACTGGAATAATTATTATTTTATTTTTTTTTCTTTTGTTGTGACTTATCATTTAAACGTGGTCGGAAAACTCTTCACAGTGGGTTACCTCCCTTTTTAATGATAATGCTACTGTCACAACATTGTAAATGTGGTGTTAAAATGTCACTTAGGAGAAAACGGTATTTTGACAATTGCATCACATTCAGTTTTTACTGCATTTTCTGCTATCTTTTCTCTACAATGGTTTAGTACATAATGTGAAGATTTTAACACTTATGAGGAAAAGTCTTTACTTGCAGAGATGGGTCACATGGTAACACTCGACAGACCTCGAAATATATCAAAATCGTCAACATGAAACGCATCTGAGCCGCCATATACACATATTGTCTAGGTTTTTTAAATCCGTTTTTAATATAATTTTGAAGCTGTAAATAGAGAACGAGACTTGGATCAAGTCCATGTATTCTCGTACAAATACGTTGAGACTATGTACTAAGGTTTCGATGACCCATAGGTCACATTAGCCTTATGGTAGCAATATGTTCTGAAAGAGTATGGCTGGCGATATGTTCTGAAAGTATGGCAGAAATATGTTCTAAAAGAGTGTGAACTGTGAAGATCTGGCATCGTCGGATGTCATTTCTAACTCCCCTCTTCTATGAGGATGATCTATTCTTTGCGTATCAAAAGCGTATATTCTCCCCTCCAAAGCCAATTTGGTAAGCTTCATTTAGATTACCTCCGATTCTCTTTCAGAGGATCAGAGATATTTCACACACATCGAAAAGTAAGGAATGTTCTGACTGACACAGGCTACATACATACAAGGTAACCTGAATCAACACGTGTAACTCTTAACACGCCCGAGTAGATCGACCGAACTGTTGTGTAAGTCTTGGTAGAATTTCGATATAAATTTCTATATAAATTTTAAGACTATACAAACCTCATTGATCAATCCGTCGTATGCTCGAACGGATTAAACTGACCCATTTAAGTTCCAGTTTTGTGTTTTGTTAATTATGTTTACTTTCTGGAACAAATTGAAACCAACTTAATGCAATGTATTGACCGCTATACAAAATGAAACAAAGACAACAATTGAATATCGGATGTCAAGGCGCAACCCACCCCCATCCCCAAAAAGAATATTTTTTTTCAAATAGTATTGCAAAGACAATGTCAGTTATTATGATTGATGCATGATTCTACATGGATACAAAATGCATTCTTCACTTTTTAACCCCATTAGTCGCAAACACACACACTCATAGATACATACATACATACATACATACATACATACATACATACATACATACATATAAGGAAAAAGTAAAGCTGTAGTGCTTCAGCAAATTATTCCCTGTGTTTTTATTAGTAGACATATGTTATCCCGTAAAAGAACTCGAGAATCTAGGAACATAAATGAAATCTTCCAAGAAAACTCTGAATTTATTCCAAACACTAACTTTGCAAACGTTTGATACATATATGGTTGAAATGGTATACACTTCTGTAATTAGTCATCTTCGGTTTTGGTTAGATTTGTTCTGTTTTTTTATAATCACGAATAAAACTTAAAATCAGCATACAAACACCTGCATATGTTAATGTAAACATCCAGAACCCGTCCTATTTGCTTAAACCAAACCCTACGTTCATAATAACGGAGACAACATTAATGTGTTGTGCGATCTGCACCGATTCGACAACGTTAATTTCAGTTAAATAAAAGAGAAAGAGAACAGTGTGGGATGGGGATAAAAACGAAGCTTAGCAGCACTAATATTATATTCATATACTATGAAAATATCATATATGTACGTGTACGTATTTACTTCTCACATTTTTCTTCATTTAAGTATATAATTGGTGGAAACGCTTTGACATGAAAAATGGGAAAAATCGGTTTTGAGGATCTCCCGAATGGAAATAAATATAGCTTTGCAATATTTTCTACCGATTATAGAATATTGATATTCTTATACCTTCTGCTGGGTGGAAACTCATCAAACTTGATATATTTGTTGTCCATATGATACTAATGTGCAAGAGAGTATGTTTGGCTCACTCTCTGAGACAAAGGTTCAATGTAAAACTAATTATCAATCACATTAACGTTTTAAAATATTTTTCCCCAAAGTTCATTGCAGTAAATTTCGCCATATGTATAACGGATTTGAGGCAACTGTTGGGGATTGGATGATAGTTCGAGTTTGATTGGTCTAACATATGTAACAGATGCATGGCAACAGTTGGGGATGGAGTTCGAGTTAGGTTTGAGTAATATGTGTAACGGATTTATCGCAACTGCTGATGACGGAGTTGGGGTTCGAGTCGGGTTGGTGTAACATGTGTAACGGATTTAAGGCAACTGTTGGGGATTGAGTGCGTGCTCGAGTTGAATTGGTGAAACATGTGTAACGGATTTGAGACAACTGTTGGGAATGGAGTGGGTGTTCGAGTTGGGTTGGTGTAACATTTGTTGAGACAATTGTTGGGGATGGAGTGGGTGTTCGAGTTGGATTGGTGTAACAATGTAACGGATTTGAGGCAATTGTTGGGGATGGAGTGATTGTCAGAGTTGGGTTGTTGTAACATGTATAATAGATGTGAAGCAACTGTTGAAGATGGAGTGAATGTTAAGTTGGGTTGCTCTAACGTGGGGATTTACGAAAGTGATCTATTGTAGTTACTTTAGGTACTTAAGTCATATAATGCTAACTAAGTTCACAGATTTCAGTTTCAGTGTCGAAAATCCACCGCCGCTTTCGAGATTGGAAAACACAACCGTAACAATGGATAGCAAACGATCTGAGCCAAAGATAAGCAAGGAACCCACCGTCAGTGATCACGCCTCTCAATCACAGGCAGAATCAAGAAATAATACGAAGATGACAGAGAGTAAGTGGCAGTGTTTGTTCATGCTGTAGAACTTAATGCAAGGAATACTAAGTTCAATTTTATAGCTGTACAGATTAAATAAAATCATAGCAAGATCTGTCATGTTTTACAATATGATCATTAATTACTCTATCGCCATATGTAAGTCAGATTAAAACACATATAAAATACCGATGGAATGCTGACCAATACTACTACTGATAAGGGCTTGACGCTCTTCAGTTTGATATTCTGACACTTAGGTGACTGTCACTACATACAATGTACAATATGAAATGGTGATAAACGATTCATCATTATATATATATATATATATATATATATGTATATATATATATATATATATGTATATATATATATATATATATATATATATATATATATATATGACGGTTATGTTTGTTCATACTGGGGTTGTTGTTAGAATAGAACTTTTTTTTAAAAATTGCAACGAGTTAAGAATTGGACGTGGTTATTTCGTCTCTGGGGATACGCCAGTTTATACTACATTTAAGATACAAATACACGATTTCTTTGAGAAACTACCACAGTAATTGATGAAATATTGAAAATTTTGTATCACTTGCAAATGAATAGCGTCCTGTATTAGTAACTAAACTGTAAATTGTCAATCCATCTACTGTTTGAGGATCATAGAAGATACATTCGTCTCTCTCCTGTTTTTAAAATACGAATTTCTCGCGCAGCAAAGTTTCGGATATTTTAACTTGTAGACATTTGAGTATTTGGGGTGAGAGTATAGGATTGTATTTGATTCTTTGGTGGTCATTGTGATAAGGCATCTATCTGTCTGGAATGTAGTCGTTTTGGGGTTTGTTTTTTTTTAGATGGGTAACGGCTTTGCATTCAGAAGATCAAGGACATGCCTGGCTATAACAGTACTTACCTACACTTCTTCTCAATAGAACGACTGACTGCAACAAGTTCTCTAAAGATTTCTTTTTAATAATACATAGAGGATATATAAATGATGAACACCCTTCACAAAACTTATGAATAATTATACCTCAGTTCTATTGTATACTACATCAAAAGCTACAATCATTATAATAAAAAAGGGGGGAGGTCATATCACATAATAGATCCAATTGTCTATGTAAGGAATATTGCTCCAAACTGAACTAAATCTTTTTATTATTTTATGGCAAGAATGTAAATCCTGCCTCTGGCGTTTCGTTGGCCCCGTCTACAGGTTCCTGCGGTCATCCCCAGAGGAGTACAAAACGCTCAAAATGTGTCTGGGATTCCCCTTTGGTGCCTTGGTAGCATATGGTGAGTACACAGTACATCGGACAGCGCATGCGCGATGCCATCTTGTGTCATAGGCTATATAGTTGGCTATGCAATATACAAACTTTCCCTCCTATACAGATAACGAAGCAATACACATTTTGTTGGAGATTTCGCTGCTACCAGGATTAGAATAAGGTTATGAGGGTTAGGGTTACGGTTAGGGTTATGGTTGGGGTTGGGGTTTAGTATTACCTCAATCTGGAAAGGTGGCCCTAAAGGTGGGTGTGCATAATATGAGGGTCAAAGGTTATTGCTTCATTAGCATATTGGGGTTAATCAGGCCCTGATTGCTACTCACAGATCGTAACAGAAACCACATTCGTTAACAAGAAAAGCATTTTGGAGTAAACATCTGAACATCGAATTTGTTTTTGGAATGCGATCCTTAAAAAAAAATCATAGTGATACATCATGAATTTGCATTTTCTACATACTTCTTGTAGAATAGCCTGAAATGGGTCCAGAAATATCCATTTGTTCCATTTTCATAGCAGTTTTACTGTCACATTTGTTAACATTGTTCCAGAATTGTTGATCAAAACAAGACTTTAAGATCAAATTCACATTTAAGAAGGAAATAGTTTGAGAGTAAAACATAACATTTAGAACTGGCTAAATATATCGTTGTCAGATTTTATACAACTGATAAAATAACAGGGCAGTGTTCAGTGCCATTTTTGAGCTAGCAATGGAAGCCTGGAATGTAACTATGAGATGGGAGCTGGGTTCAGTCTGACGGTGAATTGCTATATTTTACGATTATATAACCAGGTATCGATATGATGAAAATAAAACTTAAACTGCTCCATTGTAAACAAAGGATAAACACAAAGCAGAAAGTTAAAAGAAAAGAGTTGGTTTGAAATTATAAGTAATATTTATGATTCCATTTATTTTATATATCAGTTCTGTATTTGATACTAATACAACCAATCCAGCTGGGGAAAGAGACACGGGAGCTTAGCGGAGGAGTTATGGGCCTTGTTCTATCAGCTGGTTACGCCATATCGGTGCAGGTGCGCTGTATTGTCTTCCTCATTATACCCACCTTTTTCAGCAAGACAGGAAGATCGTACATAGGAACATTTGCAATAGCTTATTTGCTGTCAGGTATTGTAATGTACATGAGTAGTTAATTTGTATTCACTAAATCATTTAATTCATTTTTAAGGAATACTGTCAAAAATAGATATAAAAAAACCTGTTGAACATATACAACACAGTATGACACAAATGTAGGTTTTTCTTTGTTGCCATACATTACTTCTTTGTTAAATACGAAGATGATTCTAGTAGCGTGATAAACAAATCGTTAGGTCCAGGCATGCTTTGATTAGCTATGATATAATTTAAAGTTCAATTATAGAGAGAATTAATACTTTTTTTTAACATTATGTGTAGATTAAAAAAAAATCCGTTTATCCGGTAAAATTTACTGCAGCTGAATTTGCGAAAATATACTTTAAATTTAATGAAAAGTCAGATTGTCCAAATTACCGACTAAATTTCATCCATGGACAAGGGCTTTTTTTCTGTTATGTATGACGTCGTTCTATTGTAGAAGTTCATTTCAATTAAAAATGACGGATTTTATGTAGTATACAGTCAAAAGTTGTGATCGAAATCATTTTATACAGTATACAGTCAAAAGTTGTGGTCGAAAGCATTTAATATTGTATGCAGTCAAAGGTTGTGGGCGAAAGCATTGTATACAGCATACAGTCTAAACATTCTTGATTTTTTTTCCTTTTAAAATTTCTAAACGAAAAAAGAAGAACGAACGAAAATAGGTATCTGCATGCTATATTATGTCAAAACCGGGAATTATTATAAATAGCTTTCCCAGCATAATTCAACTGCTCATATATTATTTCTAACGCATGCTACAATCAATCCGAATATCATAAATCCTATGAGAGAGAGAGAGAGAGAGAGAGAGAGAGAGAGAGAGAGAGAGAGAGAGAGAGAGAGAGAGAAGGCGATTATTGAAAAAAGATGTACCCTTTCATACGACATAGATATTTGAACCTCAATCACATATCTTCATCAAACCATAGTTTTATAGATATTTGATAGAGAAATAAGAGAATCAAAGATGAAGTAGAACTCAGTGAAATATTATGTTAGAGAACAATCGTTTACGTTCAGAATCCCGTAATTCTTTCCAGAAATTGTCAATATTTGTTTTCCCTTTTTCTCCTTCGATCTATCGATGGCTATAGGCCTGTTCGATAACGGTTGTTACGTCCCTTGACTTATTAATTCCCTTAATTTACCCATGATGCAACGCTCTTCCGGCGAGCAAATCTATATGCTGTGATGGAGGCCAACAAAGATGTCGACAAAGCCGGTGACCTGGAAAACCTTAGTGTAAAGTGCCTCAAGACATATTTACGGGATATAGGTGCCCACGTATCAGGAAATAAAGCCGAGCTACTGAAAAGGGCGAAAGGAGTGGCAGATCTGGGTATTAGGACAATGAGAGAAATACATGTACAAGACAGTAAAAATGAGGAGGTTCGAACCATTGAAAAATTCAAGACACCGTTTGGGGAGATATTACCTGATCCGAACCAACTTCGTGATAGTTGGACGTGTAATGTTGAAGACATACCACATGTTAGTGAAAATGACTTATATAATTATCTGGTGCTTAACAGGAGGCGTACAATTGACTCGGAAAGTATGAAAGCCAAAAAAGACAGCTGAAGGCTCGTGTCTTTTATGAAGACTGCCATGTACATAGTATTAAATTCCATCCCCTATTAGAAGACTGCACCCATGGATTTATTAAATGCAAAGTTATTCCTTACCTCCCAGCTCTGACGGAAAACAAGAAACCTGACTATGATGTTTGGATTTGTTTATCCAAAGAAACTGGGAACGTTCATTAAGCTGGTTGTACATGCAGTGCTGGGTAAGAGAATTTATTTTTTTTTAAAACAAAAATAATAATATTTAAAAGAAGAAAACATAAACTTTTTCTTTATTGTGCACACTCTCTGCAGCATCAGTTAAGGTCAATGCTGGTTTTATATTGCTTTAATTTACTCCATCGGATTTTAAGTCTAATGTGCCCGCACTGTTGCAGTTTGTTTATATGTACAGCCATATTTTGGGGCTTCGAATCCATTTTCAAGTATCAGGCATTAAACAATTGAAATGTAGAAAAAAGTTCATATTCAGGTGATATGTTTTATAATAAATATATTTACTGGTACCTATATCCAGTGAAATAGCATATATTTCATTGGTTAGAATCACTGGCTTCATAATTTTCTAAGTGAACTATATGTAATTTGAGTGCATACTTGGAGTGGAACAATATGACAGATTGATGCACCGGTATTTTCCTAAATAATACTGAATCACCTGAATCTTCTGATGGATCGCTAGACAAAGAGATAACGGCACGCATCAACAGCGCCAGTCAATCACTATGACATCTCCGCTCTCGTGTGTTGAGTCATAGGAATATCAAACTGTCCACCAAGATAAAGGTGTATAAAGCAGTTGTGCTAACAAGCCTCCTATATCGATGTGAGACCTGGACAACATACAAGAAGCACATCAAGCAGCTTGAGCGCTTCCACACGAAGCTGGATTATGGGCGTCAGATGGCAAGACAGAGTGACGAACCTAGAAGTGCTGGATAGAGCAGGCTTAACCAGTATCGAAGCGATGGTCATAAGAGCCCAACTCCGGTTGACGGGTCATGTCATCCGTATGGAGGAGTCTCGAATGCCACGTCAAATTTTGTATGGAGTTCTATCTAGTGGGCACAGAAAAATTGGTCGCCCAAAGAAGAGATTCAAAGACTCCGTCAAGGACAGCCTGAGATGCTGCTCCATATGTGCTTCAGACCTCGAGTCCTGCGCCAAGGATAGATCTGGCTGGTGTGCAGCTGTTCGCAATGGATGCAAAACCTTCGAGGATTCCCGTAGAACGCAAATCGCCGACGCCAGGGAACGCAGGAAGGCCTCAACGTCAAGAACCAACCCATGCCTCCAATGCACACACTGCTCCAGGACATGCGCATCTCGTATCGGTCTCATCAGCCACATGAGGACCCATCAGCGAAGAGCAGCGCAGGATTGACTTCATCGAGCCCCGATGGTCAACCAATGATGAACGATGACTGAATCACCTATGATCAGCATATAATAATACTAATTTTTAAAAAGAATATTTCAGGGAAGGAGAGTCGTGCAATCTTGTAGCAGCACTACTGTATGCCTTGGCTGACATATCTTCCAAAAAGAAAGATGGCTTCCATGCACCAACTTCTGATGCTTGCAAGTGGAACATGCCAAGAACAAGGAAACTGAGCCCAAAGAAATCCCAGGACCTTACTTTTAAGAAATTAAAGTTTTCAACAGAATGCTCGTTAGAAAGAAAGTCACAGGCAAAGCCCAGCATTAATATCAGTCCTGCCACGCCTATTGAGCCAGGTGATGTGATGGAATTTAGTAACAAACTCAAAGTGGTTAACCCTTATGCAGCCATTTTACAAAGTACAGGTGACTATGTTAAAGCACCCTACCCAGAATATTAAACCCCCAAGATTACACAACATTGACCGTATGTATCATGACAAGGCCAACTTGCAGAGTGATGAATGCATGAAATATTTTAAGGACTACTTTGCATCTCTTCATTGTGAAAAGGAAGAATGTGAAATAATTTAAGACATTACTAAAGGACAGACAAACAACAAAAACTGGTTGTCAGCACGTATTGGCAGAATAACAAGCTCAAGATTTGGACGTGTTTGTAAATTGAAAAGTAGTACTTCGCCTAATTGTACTGTAAGGGAAGTCATGGGATATATTCAGTTTGACAGTGACAGTGTAAGATGGGGTAGAACACATGAGCTAGCAGCAAAAAGCCTATACCAGATTAAATCCAAGGTAATCCACACTGACATTATTGTAACAGAGAGTGGATTATAGGTGAATGAAGTATTTCCCCACCTAGGTAGCAGTCCCGATGGTTTGGTGACCTGCAAACACTGCGAGGAATCATTAGGGCTATTAGAAGTGAAATGTCCATTTAAATTTAGAGACATGACACCAATGGAAATAGCCAAAGACCCATCTTTTTGTTGTGAGGTGATTGGTGCTGAACTTAAGCTTAAACAAGGTCATGATTATTATTATCAAGTTCAAAGTCAGATGGGAGTTTGTGACCAAAAATGGTGTGATTTTCTGATCTGGACCCTTAGGGGATATCATGTGTAAAGAATTTTCTTTGATGAAGGATTTTGGATCCTGATGCTTGAAAAACTGATTTCATTTTATTTAAAGGCAATTATGCCAGAGTTCTTCTCTGAACGTATCAAGCGTGGCTTGTCCTTATATAATCAGTAATCAGTATTTATGATGCGCATTAGTCCGCTTTTACATCAAATGACATTATGAAAGACTAGAATTCTTTTGTACCCTTATATATGTGCATCACTCAGCTGTATATCTCAAATGAACTATGACTATTTACAAGGTGCATTGACATGTAAACATTGAAACATTGTGTCCAAAAATATACCATGTTCAAGCCATTCTGAATACGAACGTTTGGTGTGTTAATGTTTTCAAATATCGAGTTTTATCATACTGCTGTACATAGCTGAGGGGTTGGGGTTGGAATTGATGTCTTAGAGCAAGCATGTGTGGAATACAATTTTAGGAAATACTGGACCAAGTTCATGTGTTAGAGAGAGAGAGAGAGAGAGAGAGAGAGAGAGAGAATCTTAAGAAAATTGGTATATGTGTGAAACAGTAAGCAGAGAGAATCTTAAGAAAATTGGTATATGTGTGAAACAGTAAGCACATGTGTGCAAGACCATAAGTAATAGCGTAACAAGTGCATGTGTGTTTGGCACAACAATATACATATGTTTATCTTGTGATATGTTAACTCTGAATTTAATTTAACTCCAGTTTTCTTTTAAAAAGAAACATAATGTTGTTGGATCATGTCATGTGCATTCACTAAAAAAAGGATAGAAACTGATTTTTTTTTGGCTTGTTTTTATTTAATTGGTGATTCCTCAGGCATTCATCTCTCTCTCTCTCTCTCTCTCTCTCTCTCTCTCTCTCTCTCTCTCTCTCAACACACAAACACTACACAGCAATGATAACTGACAACATTTGGACTTGATCATGCATTTTACATATAATGGTATAATGTTGCTGTGACACATATAGGACCACTGATTGTACACTTCCTTCTTATCAGTAAAATATGTAATTTATTTGCATTCTTTAAAGGAAGATTATGCATGGGCCACTGTGGCTTATATATTCCAAGACTTTATTTGAAATAAACATCATGCTAAATAGCATGCAAGAAAAATATAATAAATTTTGACAATGTAGATTTGGATTTTGATAAATATGGATGTTCAGATTTAATCATGATATATACATCTAGGTAAACAAAATCAAAATGGTTACCATGATGTTATTTTCACTCAAATATATAGAAAATTTTGTTAGGAAACTTGTGGATAATTATAGTTTTGTTGTCAACAGATTTTCACCGATAATTGGAACAGATACTGCAATAATGTCTCTTCTTAGTCGATTTTGGCACGCTAGTTGATGCATCCATAACGGGAGTATTGCTCGCCGGAAATAGGGATTGTAAATTCACTCACACGGTTTCTAATTTCAATGTACCAAAGAGCTCTTCAAGGGAGCCTATTGTCAGGGGCGGTAACAACCCTTATCGAACAGGCCTATCTATATAACATTAATCGTTTAAATTTCTTAAAATGTCCAATACAGTTAACAACGCCATTGTATGGAAAATTCAAAAGCAAAGCTTAAACAAAAACTTACATTTTTGACCTCTAAAAACACTACATAATTTTACACTATAAGACTTTAATATACTGAGCGTGTAATCAGCGTACACAGCTGCTGTTTCCATGAACAGGTCCAATTCAAAACATAATAGAAAATACACAGGACGTAACAAGATCTCTTACATGTGCGGCAGAACTTGCGGCGAATCAAACAAGGACGAGGGTAGAATTTCGATTGGCTCCCGTTGCTATGGTTTTACAAGAAATGCAGGTATGTTTCAACGGACTGTTACTCATTAGATATATGAATCAGTTCCTTTCGAATAGTTTATGCAAAACTACATATTCAGGGTGAACATTTCATTAATATTTCACGAATGATACGTTTCTACAAACAGTAGGTCTGTTTCGACGGATATGTCTTTATTTATTTGAAGCTGGTATTCTTTAAAAACGAAAGTGGGTACAAAGACGGTCCTATAGAGAAAGTGGAAACTGTAATCAGTACTGTAAATTCAATTCAAAGCTATTAAAGCAAGAAGAATATGTTCAATTGGTCAAAAGATGTATATCTAACACAGTAGAAGAAATTTATTGTTCAGGCGATAAGAAAAACCCACTTCAGGTGAAATTAACTTGCAATGATCAATTGGTTTTTGAAATCCTTAAATGATAATAGATCAGAATCAATTAGTTATTCTCAAGCTAAGGCAAAACTTGAGAAACAAAATTTAAGGAAAATTGAAGCTGAAATACGGACCTTACGTACTTTAGTGAATCAAAATAATAACCCCACTGTTATAAATGAAATGAATAAAAAAAAAAAAAAACAAGCAGATTTAGAAGAAATGAGTGAAAAAGAGGTGGAAAGTGTAATGTTAAGATCAAAAGCCAGATGGTATGAGTCTGGTGAAAAAAAAATTTCCAAATATTTCCTTAACCTTGAAAAGAAACATTTCACAAACAAACAAAGACTTACTTACGGAAGATGGCGCAAGGGTAACAGGTCAAAAAGAGATAATAAATCACCTGAAAGATTTTTATGAAAAAATATACAAAAGCCAAAACAACAATAATTTTACAAACTCTTAATCACTTTTTAAATCACGATAGAAAACTTTCAGATTTTGAAAGATGCTCGTATGAAGGTAAGCTAACCTTTTGAGGAATGTGGTTTAGCACTGAAAAATATGAAAATGAAACTAACCCTGGTTCAGGTAGATTTACTGTTGAATTCTACAAATTCTTTTGGAAAGATCTAGGTGGCTTTCTCTTTAGGTCTCTAAATGTTGGATATGATATGCCACATTTTTCTGAATTTCAGTCTCAGGGAATTATTACTTGCATTCCAAAGGAAGATAAAGACAGAAACTTCTTCAAATATTGGAGACCAATTTCACTACTTAATGTATTGCAAGATTGCTTCGGTATCAATTGCTTCTAAAAGTTCTCCATCTTATTATTAGTGACACTCAAAAGGGTCTTATGAAAGGGAGATTCATTGGTGGAGACACAAGAATTTTGTATGAGCTTATGAGGTATCTTGAAGAAAAAAATTTAATCTGGTCTTCTGGTACTGATAGACATCGAAAAAAATTTTGACTGGGATTTTCTTGAGACTGCCATGAAATCTTTTAACTTTGGAGAATCTTTTTGTCAGTGGTTTAGAGTATTCTGCAATAAGTCTAAAAGTTGTGTCATTAATAATGGACATTTATCTCCATCTTTCAAATTGGAGTGAGGTTGTCGCCAGAGAGACCCTTTAGCACCATACTTATTTATAAAAAGAATTGAACTTCTTGCAATAGAACTAAAAACGAACACAAATATTACAGGCATTTTCTATAATGAAATGTAGTTCAATTTAGGGCAGAACGGTGATGACACTTTTTTATTATTAGACCGCTCTCCTTTGTCTGTGAAGACAACCATGCAGATTTTAGATGACTTTGCCTAAGTATCAGGTCTGCGCTGCAATGTTTTTAAATTAAAAGCTATTTGGATTAGAAATAAAATTATTAAAATGACAAATATATGTCCTGAAGTTGATATTAACTGGTCAGTTGCCAATTTTAGATTACTGGGAATAGACTTCTCTTTGAATTTGGAGGATATGGTTGAACTTAATTATTCGACGAAGTTGAAGGAAGTAAAGAAATTTCTCAGCTTGTGGAGCAGAAGGAATTGGTTCCTTATTGGAAAAATTACTTTGATAAATTCTTGATTTTGCCAAAATTTGTTCATCTTTTTGCTGCTTTACCAAGTCTTCTGCCCCATTCTGAAAATGAAGGAATACATTACTTTTCAGGTTTATTTGGGGTGGCAAAAACGAAAGGGTAAAAAGAGACACTCTTGTAGCTCCCTTTAAAGAAGAGGGATTAAATATGATTCACTTGCACTAATTTATGTAGCGCCTTATATTAAATGAAGATGGTTTAAGGGCAAAAACTTGTTTCCGAACAAGTATGTGGAAAATTTGGAGGTATACAGTTATTAAAATTAGGAAAACTCTCTAAAACAATTAAAAATATCTTTTGGCGCGATGTTATTTATGCTTTATCTCAATTGAAAAATGAACCATCGACTGTTCAGGAATACTTGTAACAAGATATTCTTACTTTAGTGAGTGCCGACAATTTTAAATCATACACAAGGTGGAAAACAAACGGTGTTGTACTTATTAAACACCTTTTGATGCACAAGGATCTCTATTAAATTTTCATGACATAAAACAAACAACACAAACTAATAATTTTATACAGTACTTTGCTCTTATCTCAAAAATATCAGTGAAGTGGAAAAAGAAAATTAAAAGTAGTTTAGAAAGTGGAAATACTTTCCATGTAATACTCGACAAAACTTCGCTTCTTAGGGTAAGAGCAAAGAATAAATTTATTTATAAAGATCTAACAAAACCCAAGATACAAAAGCCAAATGGCAATATGAAACTTGCTCCTGGCAGCTAGGGTGAGCAATTGGTGTAAATAAATGGTCCAATTCTTTTTGTTTTGGCTAAAACTTTGTACAAAAGATACAACACTGGTTATCTTTATTTTAGATTTCTACACAGAACTGTTGCAACAAATCAGTTTTTGAAAAGGATTAATTAAAGTAATAATGATAAATGCACCTTCTGTAAGGAGGGAACAGAACAAATTGAGCACTTATGCTACGACTGTTCAGTTACTGAACATTTTGGGAAATTATTTGTTGAATGGATCCAAACATACAACCCAAATTTTAAAATTCCAGGAAAAGATGTCGTTATAGGAAACAATTTTATTATGATCTTGTCAACTTTCTAATCTTGCTTGCAAAATATGTTATATACAAATCACGTTGTGCATCAAAAATCCCAAATCTCCCCTATTTTAAAAATTGTGTTTTATCGTACAAAAGGCTGGAAAAATATGTTGACAAAGTAAATAACAGAACTGATGAGTTAAGAAAAAGTGGACCCTTTTGTCAACTTTTGATTTCACTTAGTTTTTCTTTAACTTCGCATCCATGAAACAAACAGGCAATGAAAAATACCTTGTGGTTTGTAAATGACTGGGGTTTTTTTGTACAATATTACGAGAGTGTACGTGTCTGTGTGTGTGTGTGTGTGTGTGTGTGTGTGTGTGTGTGTGTGTGTTGTATCTAAGTGAATGACCATGAGTAAAACTCAGGATGGAAAATAATCTTAAGGTAATGCCCTTAACATCTGATCAGGTGGTGATGTAGGAGAACATGTAAAATCCTGACAACTTATGTTCAATAAGAAATAAAAAAAAAAAAAAAAAAGAAACTGTAATCAACTTTTTTGTTTCAACACTTTTCTATTTTTCACACGTATATTCACTTTTATGGTAAAATAAATTTTCATTTGGAATTGTTACAAAAAATAACAAAACAAAAATTTAAGGACCAGGTCCTATCTTGCACAAATCGATAGTTTTTGTTTGTTTGGTTTTTTTTTTTTTTACAGAAGTATAAAGCTTTTTCTTTTATACACAAAATACATTTTTCCAACCAATCTCAGAGGTAAGTGAAGTGGGATAGACATCCACTATCGTTGCAATAGAGTAACATAATACATAAACTGTCCCGATAGTCCTGTTTACATATGTTGTACCAATGACTCAACTTTTAATCCAATTTTGAAATCATCTTCTTTTTTTTCTTTTGGACAGGCGGAAGGATTCTTTATAAATATAGCTGGTCAGAAGATTCAACGTGCTTTCAAACCGGTGCGGAAAGAGGTGATAAAATCTTTACGTATGTACTATCCACTTCTAAACACTATAAACGGAACAACTCTCTTACAGTAAAACCAATATACATATTTCCCTGCACGAACGAAAAATAAATCATCCTACAGATAAAAGTTTTCCAAAAACAAGATCCACTCGTAATCTATATTTGCAAATATGCTTTTCAAACTTTCCACTTTTTAAAACGTTTACAAGAGTTCTAATATAAAACAAGAAACACAATTCACTAGTGTAGTCAAGACGAAATTTATTCACATTACATTTTCTAAAAAATATTTGATAATTTCTCAAAATTAGATCGAGGGCGAAAAAGAGACGGAAGAACTGGAAGAGAAAACAAAGAAAGGAGATAATGGAGAAGAGAGATCTAAAATAATAGATGAGAGAAATTCTGTTCATGAGGGGGAAAACAAGGAGAAGTTTGTTGAGAAAAAGTACAAAAAGAAGGTGGAATTCCGATGAAGGTAAAGGGGAGAGGAGAGAGAGAGAGAGAGAGAGAGAGAGAGAGAGAGAGAGAGAGAGAAGGGGGGGTGAGTTATGATATTGGTATTTCGCCTTTTCGCTAGACAGAAAATACGTCCATGTACACAAGAAGTTTAATGATCATTTTAAAGCTCCATAGATCGTTGAAATTCATAGGAAGCCATTGAGAAGCACAGGTTCCTTGCTATTGTAGAGTACCGACTTCAACTAAATCAAATATATAGTCTGGCAATATTGGAATATTTAAAATAAGAGGAATCACCAGTTCTGGATTTTTTGTTGGTTTTTTGTTTTGTTGTTTTTTTTGGAGGGGGGTGTTTATTAAAATGTATAATTTAAATGTGCTTCGTAAAATTTACTTGCCATATTTTTAACATACATGGAAATTTATTTTGGCAGATATTTATACAGCTGGCGTTGAAAGGTGCAAACAAAATTTCCAAGGTTTGGAAAATAGGTGTCTAGACAAGCTTCCGATAATTGGAGAGTTGCTCTGTCTCCCCCTGAAACTGACCATCATTTGTAACCTTGTCAAGTGTAAGGTTATTTTTTTAGTCTCCGTCAGTTTCACAATTCGAGTACCGTATTTTGTTTTGCTTTAACGACATTATTACTTTAACGGTCTAAAGGGGTATTGAACTGGATTATGAGACCGACGTTCAACTAAATGACCTACCACGGATCCCTCGAGTAATGACATTATTTGGATTTAAAATGACAGTCAAGATAGTTGTGATGGTATAACTGGTGGAAATATTACTCGTTACGAGAAGAATATTCGTTAAAAACCAGTCTTGCAATCAATACGACTAACAATCATATCACTAGTCGGGAGAATCATTAACAACATTTTTTTATGTGTTAATTTATAAATTTAAAAATTTCGTTACCTTACATTATACAAAATTAGTCCTGGGTGACAAATGCATTTAACGGTATGTAATCACATAATATAATAGTAACTACCAAGTATGTTGTTCAATGTGGGTCTTAATTTATCTTTATGCAAATTTATCAGTTGCACTGACACGTGACCATTGATTGCAAATGTGGAAATAGAGTCTGTTTGAAGGTAGATAAAATTACTTGTACATATGTTAGCTGATTCAGTTAAGAATCGTCAACATTAGCATCACCATCTTTGTCATCAGTGATGTAACTGACATCAGACACTAAGTTAGCCATAACTGCAACAATGACATCACTGATAAAGTCTGTAAAGCATTAAAATATTTAGTGTAAGCTTAATAGCAACTTCACATATGCCATGTTAATATATTCCACTTCCTTGCCAGACAAATTCTAAAAATCAAGCATTCTAAATTTAGAAGTATTTGATGCAACATTTGTTTTGTTTTTATTTGCAGTGGTTTAAATGAGATCATTTGCATTGACACTTTAACAAGTGCCTGCATGGGCTAAATGGGGTCACCTCCATAAAATTTTAAAGTGCCTGACGAGTTCTAAGCCTGTTGATTTACAGTTTAAATATCATAGATGGCTTATTTTGATCCACGAATTTTTACAATTCTGTTTTTTTAAAATGTGACGTGAGAGTGATTTTGCGTTTCTGCTTCAAATACGCTTCCTATCAAATTAACTTTAGGATATTAGCCTATTATCTCCCGAATCCAATCATACTTAAAGACGAAAAATCGTCTTTGCCGTTTATTTCATATAGACAAAGTGCAATAACTCTTGTTTATTACCTCCATTTCCACCGCCTCGTATCTCTAGTTTTTAAGCTTCGCCGACGTGTTACTCACGCAACGAACTACCTCCCGAACATTCCAAGCCTATTTGTAAGGAAATTATCAGCAGCCACTGCCGATTTTTTGTACTACTGTGTGGTTTATCATTACTTCACATGTGGTATACATCAATATTGTATTTACTCCTGACTTTTGAATGAGTGTGTTAATTACAGACTTAGTCATGTAAGACTCACTATACCAAAATGGTGACCACAATTTAGCACGCCAGTTTAATTTTTTCCCTTTATCCTGTTAGTAACGGATGTCATAGTAGCATATTATTTACACGTTGAATTGCTATTTATGCCATTTTTGTGTAAATTGTTTACACTTTTGAATCGTTTCAGTCAAAATAATGGCAACCAAATGTACATAGTGTAAAAAATTCATGACTAGAGAAGACACTCTTGAGAATTGCCAAGGTTGCACTAAAGGCATTTCTTCTCTGCCATTCAGTGTGTGTGTTATTTTCTAGGACGTCTGATTGGCAGTCAGGCAAAAAGCAACAATAGGGAAGGACAAACGAACCAAACTTCGTTAAGGGAAAGGGAATGTTTAAAGCTTTCATCCGAAATCTGCATCTCTTGAGAGCCTTATGGAGGACGCTACTGCGATCCCCCCTAAATTATTTCGTAAAACAGCTACAGTGATGTCAACAGAAATGACGGAAAATTGCTCGAAAAGTCTACAACCATCTATCTTCGAATAAATGTATCATCTGGCGCAAGAGACGTAATTTATAACATTGGGCCAAATTTTACCTCCTTTCTCTCATTTGACTTCGACGGGATTTTCTGACACTTCGGGGGGAATATTCCCCAATTTTGCCTGCCGGTGGGTGTAAATCATCCTACTTGTCCGGGCATGACTTTTTAGCCTGTAGGTCAGGACGCATGGGTTTTTCTCCGGATCCATTTGATCCAAGATTGGGTATGTCTTTGCCGTCCAAAGTCTTGCAGGCCGTCCAGTCGTCCCATTTTGGGGACTCGTTTATAGGCCGGCCCGGCTGTCTAAGATGTACGCAGATCTTAGTGATAGGGCCGTCCGTCATGCCTCATCTTCGGCGACATTTCCTTGCAATAATGGGGATTTTACTGAAAACTCCATCCCTCGAAGATCGGACCAGATTTTATACAGCCGACATCCATGCCGATTTTGAGTCAGGCAAACCAGCCGTCTGTCCAGGCGAGACACATTCGATCGGTGGTCCAGGTCGTCCCAATGTTTACGACATATTCTCAAGGCAGGGCCCGTGAACTAGTTAAAGCAGGATATACGGTCACTCATCGCGTAATAGGAGGTGGAGATTGTGCTTATCCACAATCTCCGGGGTTTTAATCAAGGTTTTTTCTCCTGCAGCAGGCGAACGGCAAGTTGAGACCGATTATCGACCTGAACTTCTGAACCAATACATTCTACCGCCAAAATTCATGTCACTATCCACCATTAGGACTGCTTAGCGCGACACGGTTTTCGGTTCAATGTCCTACGCTTTGGCCCATTATGAACCCTTGGGCTTTTACCAAGATTATGGATTGTGTCGTCATCCTCTTCCGTGCACTTCATCTACAACGACGGCAGCGTACCTTGACGACATCTTCCAAAAATGTATGGTTAGTTCGGTTCTGCTCCAAGGCAGAAACGAACTTCTTTCACTTTTACATCGTCTAGGCTTTCTTGTGAACTGGAAAAATCCAATATTTATACATTCCAATCTTTTATTCACCTGGATATGGAATTTCTCACCAATCTCAGTGGGCTCTTCTCTGCGATCGCGTAGCCTGGATCATTGAACCGGTTGAGTCCGTTTCCAACAAGACTTGAATTTCGGTGAGAGAGTTCTTTTTATGCGCCCCTTACAGATAACATTGCAAGGTCAGAGAAGCCCATTTTCCGGTATCCTCGATCAACAAGTCAAGATCATGCCTAATATTTCATCATTCCTTGGTCTTTGTCGCATCCAGGGTTGACTGATATTGGAGATTCCTCGGGAGAAGCCCCAAGCCAAAATGACAGTATGTACCTGTTGTCGGAATTCCCTACAGTTAGCGGCACGTAGGAAAAGGGGATTTGACTCATTAATCAACATTCTAGTAATGATGGTTGGTATCAGTACCTTCCAATTCTGGCTAGATCGTCTCTTAAGTAAAACGGTCCCGATTATGTTGGACAACTCTGTAGTGGATTACCTACCTCCGCCAACAGGGGGACATAAACTCACCCGACCTATGTGTTCTGATTTGGCAGTTACTACGTTGGTGCGAGGGACTCAGCATCAATGTACAACATATTCCTGGAAGACTAAGTGTCCTGACAGACACTGTACCAAGAAAGGGTCAGGTCAGTCACACAGAATGTTCACTCCACCCATCAGTCTTTCTTCGGATTTGCGTATTTTGGGGGCATCCAACCATAAAACAATTTGCGATAAGGTGGACTCACTAGTCGCTCACTAGTTGCCCGTCTTCGTCTCACCATTTCTAGACACAGACGATTAGTCTGCTCTGTCAATCATCTGGGAAGGGTTCTGGGACTTCAACGACCCTCCCACGGTCTTGGTACTGAAAATAATCCAGAAGTTACGGGGTCAGAACTGCAAAATGTTTCAGATAGCCCCTATTATGGGACAAGTACTGGGTCTCAGATCTACGGTCTAGTGATAGATATGCCCAGGAATATCCCGGCCCGGCCGAATCTTCTCAAACAGCCACGGTCGCAAGTGTTCCACCCCTTCCCGGACCGTCACCTTCTTCACGCATTGCTCTTGTCCGGACAACCTTGCGGAACAAACAACTTAGACCGTCTGTTGTGGAGAATCTCGTGAGCTAGAAGGCCCACCACTCTGAAAGCTTGTCAGGAAAAATAACGTGTGTTCAAGGAATGGTACCGAATTAATAGCATCGTCCCTCTGAGTGCCTAAATTTCCCAACTGGCCGACTTTTTTCTCTGGCTTTTCGAGAGAAAAAAAATCTAAACGTGGTTCCAATTACTATCAAAGGCTACTGATCAATGATCTCTGACACATTCAGACATCATGGCTGACACAATATCAGTCATAATAAAGACATCTCGGATTTGCTAACTAATTTTGATTTGCGTCAATCAAATTTAATCACCCTGTTTCCTAAAAAGAATCTGTCCTGTGTTCTTACACGGCTCAAGTCAAATAAGTTCAAGCCTTTAGCCCCCACATCGCTGAAGCTACTATTCATATAAAACGGATATCCTGATAGTCTAAGCATGCAGGGTCATCGATTCTGTTGACCCGAACTATCTTCAGCTCAGATCAGACAACTCGTGGTCCACTTGACGCAACCAGGCTTTGTAGACAAATATAGGTCACCGTCAATTGTCAATCAAAGAGTTGTTATATTTTCGCTCTCCTCCATAGATAAGTCGAGAGGTGTGGCCATGCAAGACCCTGTTGGCGCTCTCAAGCATTGCTTGAAACCCACTTTGGCAAGACGTACCACGGATATCACTCCTTAAGCCCTATCTTCGTGGCTGAGGTGGACTAAAAGCTCTACATACTCTGCAGTGTCAAAAGACAAGAGTCGTCGCAATAAGATTTTAGCTCATGAGATTAGAACGATCGCTACGCAAGGTCTCGATCCGAGACATAGTAAAAGCGGTTGGCTGGCATGCAGAGTCAACCTTTTCGAGATTTTATCTCAGAGATTTAGCTTTGCACAGGCAAATTCTGGATCTTGTGGGTCCTGTGACTGCGGCCCAGATGACAACGAGACCCAGGTAATAGTCAACACAGCCTATTAGCTTCGATGGATTCGCCATATAAATTTTGTAGGTAAGAAGATTTTCAGTACTCATCTTCTTAACCAATAGAGGTCACAATCCTATGACCTTAGGCTGTGTTGTTTCTCAGTTACGAGCACGGCTTATCGTTCACATGAGAAATCAAGTCATAATTCCCTAGAATGATACCCGAGGTAAAGGCGGAATGCTCAGCATTCCTTCCTTCTATTACCTATTCTCCTACGGTTAACGGGATCTTGGAACGTAATCGAAGGAGAAAGCAAATTTTAAAGAATATTATATTTCTCCGAGAATACTAGCACGATCACATTACTTATAAACCCTCCCAATCACCCCGACACACGAGCATCTGTGTTCACATATTGCTCAACTTAAATAGAGTTATTGCCCTTTTCTTTACGAAATAGACGGAAATAAAATCATTTTTTTAGCGGGGCTAGATTCGGTAGGTTGTGGGCTTATGCAATAACGTTAATGTTATTAAGTAAGTATTCTCGGAGAAACATATTCTACATAAAAATGTGCTTTCTTTCATTCAAGCTTGAAACGCTGCTTGGGAGTACTAATATTTAGGATTTATGTAGAAGGTGTTATTTTATTGTGATATATGCCATAGTTCAATATGACAACGTTCAGATAAATACAATAATAGCTTTTCCTTCTAATTCACAAGGCAGGAGTAATTTGATTGGTTAGTGTAAACTAGATCACCTAAAATATTGGGAATTACCATTTGTTGTGTCTCCAAAACAGTCCTACATAGGAAACCATTTGTAAATGAATTAATGTGTCTAACAAAATTTTGAATGTTAACAGAACAACTCATTGAGATGTATATTCGTCATCATGGCGCATTGGCTCTACAAAGAATTCTTTTCTTGTGTGTCGTTTAAAGTGATTCCTGGCGCAATAGGTGTCAATTGCGACTCCGCGGATCTGGTGAATCCGGCATTTGGCGAGGCTTATGACGCTTCAAGTCGGGCAACTGATCAGATGGATCAACAGTTTGACGTTAACATACAATACAAGGTCAGCATACCGTTGACATTTACACTTTAACAATAAAGAACTGTGCTTATTTTTTTTATATTTCAGTTTTTAGTTATATACCCTATCATTATAATTTCCTAAGTCAATGTTTTCAGAATGCCTAATCACCAGCAGCTGTTTTTAGTTCAAACGTTATAGTGGTCATTTGTGCGAGCGATTGTTATAATGATAAATTCTGGTCTTAAGCCTGATGACAAATCGCCAATGATCTACTTTGCAGTGTAGTCGCATTGCTATATATGTTAGGGGTTTTGCTTTATTTTTTCTTACTCTAATTGCTATTTTTTAAACCGATGATGCCTATTTTCTTTACAGCTTGCAGTGATGCAGTAGTACGAGTCACGCAACATTCATCAGTTACAGAATGTCTTATGCGTCCGTATTTTCCTCTGTCTGTCTGTCCCTCCTTTGACTTGCCGTACGTTTTTTGGTTAGGAAAACGTTATTGAAAATAATATTATTTCTGAATATTTGCTGCTTATTTTTTATTTATAAGAGTTCCATTATGTAGATGAATACAAAGTATCGTAGAAAATAATGAACTAAACAGATTACTTTGCGTTGAACATTTGCTGAACATTTATTGTCAATTCTTTCTTTTTTGTTTTAGTTTTTAAATATTGCTCAAACTTCATTGCATTCTGTGATCGTGCTATAAAAGTGATAGAACACGAAAAGGTCATATAATGCATCAATTATTAACGTTTGATTTCGGTTAATAGAATGATTCATCAATCACGTTAAAATAAATAAACACCTTAGTATGCAACCTCGGTTAATATCATACAATCTTGTATCTATCCCACAAAAAGTCAGTAATTGCGTGGTGTGCCTAATGTTTTAGATGCTGGCTGAATTGTGTGGAAGAATAAATATAGAGAAATTGAAAATGGATAGTACATCAATAATTAGTTTCATGTCTTAAGCAATAGTAAGAATGAGTCTTCACATTATACACTAGAGTCGATGTATTTTATTAATTTCATCGAACAATAAGATTGAGCATATTTGAAAATAAACCACAATGATTTGAGCATTATAATTTTACCAAGTCAAATGAACTATCAATTAGAGCTAATGCCCCTCTTCAAAACGCGACAGGGACACCGGTTGGCTCTCATTTACCACCCACTGCCATCTCACCACTGTCCACGTGGGTTCGAGTCTGGAACTTGGCAAATGTGGGTATCTGAAAACGTTTGCCAGTAGATTCCCTTGAGTCGGTGGTTCTTACCGAGGTTTTCCTGGTTTCTTCCTCCATCACTTATACTGGCCACCATGTAAATCCTATAATGGACTGAGAAATGGCGTTCACCCCAAATCAACAACAAGAAAACGCGACATTTTATTAAATGCGTCTCTATTTAAATAAAGAAGATGTTGAGATAGAGTTTCCACCAGACTAATTTAAATAAATAAAAATTGAATGTATGAAGAATTTCATTTCGTTATGGAGAAATATATTAATTTCAAAAAAGTTGTACCGGATATATTGCTTTGTTTTTCGTTAGATTGAGCAAACTCCAGAGGATTTGGACTATTCCAGTGCCGAGGAGAGGCGGAAGAAAACAATGCATGAATTCAATCAAAGTCGCACATGGGTGGATTTTGTCATCACGTGCTTAAATCGACTTCTGGCTTTTAGCTTTGTTCTCGTCATTTATAGGTAAATACAGACATGGGCATGGTGTCACATCATTGAACTGCGATCGATCAGTCGTTTCAAATTTGGAGGTCAGGATTTGCATAGTATATTCCCTACAAAAAAATATTTAAAGTAGAAGGACAGACGTTTCCAAAATGGTAAATATAAATTTACAACGCTAAGTACGCTGATGAAATGGTATTTGACCTTTAGCCTGGCAAAGTCAAGAAACCCAAATCTCCTTTTTCTATTGAAATAGACTAGGCTTCATAATTTAAATTGGGCCATCATATAGCTTTTGTTTTGTATAAAGGTATGGATGCTAGCCATAAAACTATAGCTAGTGATATAGTTACCTGTTTACATTCGAGTGTGCTTTATATGCCTGAAATACGTTATCACATACAAAATGTTTCAACTCGTGTTTCTTTTATTAATGTCATTAAAATATATATATATAAAAAATGAAAATAACAAAATCTGATTCTTGACACCAGGCCTGAATTTCACCTACAAGCGTTAAGCCTATAATCCCAAAATGTCGGACTAATTTCACCAAAATAAGGGCTAAAAATTCAACTTAAGACATTTGATTGGTTAATTATAAGCCAGGCTTAAATTTGAGCCAATCAGATTTTTGGAATCAAGACTTAAGTTTATACCAAGACTTGAATAATTTTAAAATGCGCTTGATTGTCTAATAACCTAGTCTGACATAAATTGATTAATCAAGTATTAGTCCAGATTTAATAATTAATATGAATAGATGAATCTGGAACCTGGTATGAGAAATGTTTACCTTAATCTGCAAAGCTGATTTATAAAACCTTTTAACTCATGTTTATAAGTTCCAATAGTACTTATGCCTCGAACAGCACTGCCTAGTGATAGCTTATTTTTCCTTTTAAACATGTTGGAAAAACTCATTTTGAACAGCATTTTTAGGTCAAAATATACATTTAATTGTATTAATAATAAGGATTATTAGAGTGGTTTGTACGCTAAGTTTAGAGTTGTCTTTCCTAAATCCAATTAGTCTTAAATCTCTACATGAAATGCGTTGTTAAAAAAAAAAAAATACACATAAATGGAGAAGTTCTTGTAAGTTTCTTTTAGTTTCTTTCCTATCAAGTTTGCAATCATAATAGCAAAAGTGGATTAAAATGCATTTCAACCAAGGTACGGTAACAAGAAAATCTTTTAAATGAGCCAAGGTCATCGGAAGATAAGCTTAATTCCGTGAAAATTTAAACTGGCATTTTATTGGGTTAAGGTTTCCACGGGCAAGCTAGCAAACATTTCTTGGTTTCTTGGTTTAAGTCATTAACATGTTTTACGTAATGGGCTTCGCATCTAAAGATAAGGGACAACAAAAATCATTCGAGTTAACGTGTGATCACGTCCAGCTTTTGACCAGAAAGAAAGAGAAAATATATAACACTGATGAAGAAACAAATGAATGTATTGGGTAATTAGCGCTGTCAATTTTTCATGGATGTGCTATTTTTGTCTTTTCTATTGGCCTCGAAATTTACAGTCAATACTTCGACATATTTCAGGGCTTACAAGTACAACAAGAAATATCTGTCTGACTTTCGGTTCGACAACTGTTATGTAACCTCTTACTTCCGGCAAATAGATGCAAGGCGTCTCGTACAGGTAAAACTATTAACTATGACATACTAAAAAAAAAAAAAAAAAAACGCAATTTCCTTTCAAACAACAGACGTATCTCACATAACTTTAAAAAAAAGATATTTTAGTTCTATCTTCGATATGATTATAAACAGATTTCATTCGGTTTTCACACATACAATTCACATATGTAAATACTGTATTCTGAAGAAAAAATTAAACCTTTGATTTTCAAGTTTCTTTTTTACACAGATATAAAAAATATAGTTGCTTCAAAATAAGGAATGACTGACCAGGTTTATGAAGTCTTTCTTTATATTTGGACAATTTCATAAATTGGTGTGGACAAACGGACAGGTGAAAATAATAGAGATTTCTATATCATCGAAAAAAAATATAATTGTTTAAGATTTGTAGAAACTAGTTGGTAGAATGGGTGAGGCCTATCTTTTCCTTAGGGGGGTTGGGGGGTTGGTGCTCGATAGGGACGTAAAATATGCATCTTTATTTTATGCTAGATCGCGAATTACTGAATTTGCCAAGGAAAATAAAAGCGACAATTCATTGGAATGAATTACGACGAATAATTTCACTACCTCGTCCATAACAAGATAAGAGTGAAATTTAAAACTATTTTTAGATGATTACAAAGCTGTGGTAGAATGCTGCCTTGTGTCAAAGCCGACTCCATTTCAAGTCCAAAAGGGCAGAAATAAATTTTTTTCGATGTGTTATTTTACTTTGAATTCGGAAGTAGAATTAAGTAACTGTTTTCATTTTCTGTGTCAATAATCACAAAACACAGCAGAACATTAATGGTAAACCGTGGATATCGTTGGAGATTCATTATTGCTGCTTTCATCTGTTATACAGACTACGCACACGGTACATCTGGCTAGCTAATACGTTTGAGCATACAATAAAAATAAAATTTGCTTTCTGCTAGTGAATAACGGATATATTTCATCTTGTGGGTGAAAAATATAAGTGTTTTCACCCACTGGATGAAATATGTTATTTACTCGTTTCAAGGAATAGACTCTATATCTTTCTTAAATTACTCCCTAAAGCATCCACAAACATATCGATATATTTTTACAATGAATATTTTATATTTTCTTACGTTTTGTTTCAGAAGAAGAAAACATTGCTGCCATTGAAAAAGACAGAAGCGAATGAGAGCATTTCCCCATACAGTTTAAAGATGATGAAAGTTGAAAGGAGAAAATTGGTCAGTATGAAAATATATATTCGATATATACTCTGCAAAGTTTTGATTTCTCTTGCTATATAAAGTGTGACAGATATGTTACCTAATTGTTGTGTAGCTAACTTACATATGGACGTATCTTTGTACAGAGTTAATCACTAAAGTAGCTCTGACCATTATTTCCATTCATTTCAAATCAATTAATTATATTTTGCACCAAATACTAAGCTGTTAATGCAATCTTTATTGAGTCATTACCGAGAGAATACTTATGGAAAGACTCCATGAAGAATTTGTTTTCAAATATCGGGTCATTCTCGAAAGAGTTCAAAATTAGTTCAAGATGGAAATCGTCCATTTTGAAATACCTGTATGGGTATGAAGTATTCAATCGCCAGTTTTGAAATACCTGTATAAGTATGAAGTATTCAATTGCCCATTTTTAAATACCTGTATAAGTATGAAGTATTCAATTGCCCATTTTTAAATACCTGTATAAGTATGAAGTATTCAGCTTCAGATACACAAAAGTTGGACATTGAATTTACAATGGTAGGTGTTCATTTAAGTTTAGTGGCTTCTTCCGGGTTATCCAGTTCTTCCATCATGACAAACCACATTAAGACATCTGAGCCGTCGAGAGAGTGTTTGTTTGTTTAAGTTAGAAGAAAGTTTTATGCAAAAGACGTAAATAAAGTTTAAACTTTAAAGCAAAATTCAATAATATTCATCAATTTTATTTCTTTGGATTTGTTAAATTTCCTAGGGTAGAGGAACGTTTATTCTTTTGGCGAGAGCGTTCTTGGCTGCCATGATCTTCAGTACTGACTATCTGCTGTATAGTGCCCTGGATATCATTCGGAGATACAGCAAAGTCGATTACAAGCAGACTGGTAATCCATTTATTTATTTACCCTGTTGATACTATTGCAGAATTGGGTACAAAGGACTGACAAATTCCGGTTATAGACATGTGCAAACTTGGGTACAAATGACTGACTAACTCCGCTTCTAGATATTAGTAATCCATTGGTACACTGGCCGTCTATGGAAGGCATCGATGACTTTACTCGACTAAATTATCTAGAAAGAAAAATGTTGATTGTGTAATCGAAACTAAGCGGTCACGGGGAAAACTAAGATTTTCCGAGAAGTTTTATCGGACCTTATGAAACAGAATTTTTTTGATCAGCCATCTTGTTTTGTTCATACATGTCCTAATTTGATTAGCCATACGTGGACAGATTGAATCTTGGCAAATTACTGCATATACGCATAGTCTCTGTGAAATAGTGTAAGGGTTGGAAGGGTTAAGAGTAAAACTGACTTCTGTGTGATGCTTATTTTCGACAGGTTTAAATTTGAATTGCGGAAAATGCAATCAACGCCAAAATTCATTACAATTATTTCAAGGAAATATGTCCAATGAGAAAACAGTTCAAAATTGTATACCATAGATATCGAGTGTTATGCAGCATTTTTTGAACATAACCGATTCTGGAAAAAGAAATTATCACTGAATGAGAGTTGCTCAGTGTCATTAATCTTATTTCAACAACACAGGTTCTGCTTTTTGATGAGACATAGATGTAACATCTTTTGCAGGCATTAACCATATAGATATACAAGTAGGAGGAAAGGGGTTTATGAGTGACGTTGTCAGACTTTTCTTAGAGGCATTTAACACCAAGCATGACCTACAACAAGTGACTACAAATTATGGTAGGCTTTTGAGGTTCTTCCAGTTTTTTAATTTCTTTATTTATTGATTTCATTTCTAAACCAGCGCAAAAAAGTAAGAATCGTATGGCGAAAATTGGAACCTTACAATATTTAGTTCCAGCTTGCATAATAAAGTGCCCTTAGAAGTAATTGTTTTTGGACAAAATTTTTAATTAAATCTCACATCATTTCATTCTTCCAAAGTTGATTTGATGGCTTCAGTGCAATAGTTTCTAATGAAATGTATATATGCATGCTTCAGTTTTACTGTCTCTGGTCCTTATCTATGTTTCGTATGGTCCTTCAGTGCAATTATCCCAATATATGTACAGTAATATATCGTGAAATCCTGGATTTATCTTGGGTCTGTGCGTATCCTGAATAGATATTTGGTAAGCACTGTCAATACAAAAATGCGAATAAATTCAAGTAATTTCTTGTTACATTTCGTGTGCTTTTGGGAGACGGGGGCTTCGATTTTTGTCCGTGGCATATTGGTGTATATTATAGACAAGTTTGCAAATAGTTTCGTCTTGCTTGTTATACATTACATAATGTTTAGAAACATGTGTTGACTTTCGTAATACATGAATGAGATGCTTAATGACGAATATATCTAGGCTTGTAGAAATATTTCTTCCAGGTTTTAACTGTATTTTTGGCTCCGATGGTAAAACTGAGTAAACTCACAATATTAAAGAGCTATGTTTTTTGAAAACTAATATCATTATCTGAAGGCACGATTCTACGATGTGCATTATTATCTCATGCATAATAAAATGATGGATTTTTAGGACATATAGACAAATAGGATTTTGGTGAAATTATACAGACCGGTTTGAGAATGGCATAACAGTAGTGTATTTTTATCACTAAACGTTGGTAGGATCTCTTTTGCAAAGTTGTTTTGTTTTTTTAAATTTCATATGCTAACCTCTGTTAATAAACATTATACAATCAATTTAGTTCTCGAAGTTTTTCTTCCAATTTTAAATAATAGAATGCCTTCCCAGACCCAAGAAGCTTGATGATGTCTACTACATGTACGTTTTTGGTATTTATGGAATAATGTGGCTTTTGGCCTTTTTGGAAGCATATGGACTTAGGCTTAGAAGATTGATTGCTTCTTTCTTCTACAGAAAGGTAAGCTTTGCAACAATATCATTTTGAATTTATCAGACTTACAATTTTCTCATCATTGAATCCTTCGTTGTTTAAAAAGTCATCTAAATTTCGATCATTGAAATGAACTATTTAATGTACCATGAGCTGCCTACCATCTTTGTAATGTTGAACGTACAATGAAGATTGAGACAGGGTCCACGATTAATAATTTTTATATAAAACTAACCATCAAATGAACCCAACCATGTTAATTTCTGATTTGATGATTTCATTAAATTGGTAGCTTTCATTTCAGCATTTTTGGACATCGTTCCAAATTCGAGATTTTCAATACGTGATGATGATTTTTTACATTATGCAACAGGTCAGCAAAAAACTATTTTTTACTACCTCATACTTGCTATTTATCATCTTCGATAGCGGGAAAAGAGGCGCATGTTATACCATTTCAACAATATGCTATTTACCATTCTTCTACAGCGGGAAAAGAGGCGTGTGTTATACCATTACAACAATATGCTGAAAAGACGGAAAGGATACCTGCGTTTTATGAGGAGGAAAATAAAGCGTAAGGCAAAGAAAGAAGGGTTAAGAGTACGTCATGTAAACATTTTTCTAAATGTTATATTGAAAGCAACTTTCAAGGGCTTGTCAGTGAGAGAGAGAGAGAGAGAGAGAGAGAGAGAGAGAGAGAGAGAGAGAGAGAGAGAGGGGTAACATATCCTCTGTCAGGCAATTTTGGTTTTAAACATTATGCTCATCTTATTAACAGAACTCTAAACCACATGTTTTAAAAATAACGAAGTGCTGTCATTGTCTGAACTTGAGTTTGGTTTTTTTGGGGGGGGATATTTATTTTGTGTGCACGAGATACATGCAGAGTACAATACATCGAAATTGCATACATTGTTTGGCTTGTAAATATTTTAAGTCTAAATATGAAGAGTGCATTTTCATATACCAGTTTACCCTCGCACTAAATTAAAGTTGATGAGTGTCGCCATGAGCAGTCCCATTATATCCTAGTTATTCGTTTGCAGCAGAAAACTGGACCTCTGTATGCTTTGCGACAACAGTTTCCGCGCCTGTGCAGATGTCTCAGTATCTTCACTTCTACCAAAAGTAAATGTCTCATCTGCAATGATCCTGAAGGTCCGGGATTTCATCTGTGCCAGAGGAATGGCTGCAAATTCGGATATTGTAAAGAGTGTTGGGATGATGTCGAGGTAAGGGGAAAGTGGCAACTCCATCCCCACGTCAATTAGTTAACGGTTGTATAGAAATTCTTACAGATCACAGACCGATCCCATAGAGGTTATCATTAAATAATTACCCATTACACATATAGTCGTTGCATTCGCTGGAGCTAACCTGAACCTTAGACTTGGGCTTAATTAATTTCCAATACATACTATTTAAAACTTTATTTTATTGTAACCCTCACCCTTTTCTTTACTGCTACATAGTTTCTGTTGTTTTGAGTCTGGGTATTTGGCACTGATCGTTTACTCAGCTGTTGAGATACTTCGGTCTTTATCCTCGTAACAGTCAGGAAGTGTAGATAGCAAAACGTTAAAATTTGCTGACATAATTTTCCCAAAGTAACCCAGCAACATCAACAATGGTTTTTAAAGACTTCAACACTATTATACAGTTTTAGTATTACTGTAACTTATTTCTTCTTTTCTTAAAAAGAAAATAGGAAGTCTTGGTAGATCAGTTGATAGAGCTACGGACCGGGATCGATTGCCTCGGTGTATGTTTTGGGAAATGCACTTAGCTCCCATTTCCTCGGCAAATATAGTAAGCAATGTGTTAAAAGTGCCTTTAAAAACACCAATAAACCAAACAACAATTTGAGACAAACCTTGATTAGCGTAATGTCAGAGTGGGTCTTTCGCCGATTTAAAAATGAAATAGATTCGCCCATAAAGCCAGAACAAAATAACCGTGTTGCATTATGTCACGAAAAACCAAAATAGAAAGACATTAATTTTTCTCTGATAACGACACAGAAAGAGATATTAAGTTATATCAGATAACGACCTAGAAAGACATATTAAGTTGTCTCACTAATAACGAAATGGAAAGACATATTAAGTTATCTTGAATAACGACCTATATTTAAAGTCATACAGGTCATGTATGCGCATTGACTCATCCTAAATTAAATATAAATTGTTGTTTTAAAATTTAATACTAATTTTGTTTAACTAAAGTCTATTCGATCATGATTATTGAATTTTCTTCACCTTAACTGTCATCAATAAACTTGGACCTTTACTATGGTGGTCAGGTACTAAACTGTGTAACGAAAAGAACAGGCCGAGTCGAATCGTCACAATATAGGAATTTATTTATCAACATGCATAACTTTCATTGTGACATCACAGCGCGACTCTCAATCCGGATTTTTCCGGATCGCACCTTTAGGTTGATCTCGTCCAAAAATGTCCAAGCACTTTAAATATTGATTTTGCTGTATATTTTTATCGGGGGGTGGAAATAATGACTTTCCAAAGGAATATGGATGTATGAGGATCCAAATAAAGATAATAATTACCATTTAAAGGTTTGTTTGAATCAAATTCTAAAACCAAACGGTACCCATTACTGAAATAGTCGGTGTTGAACGACTGCATGTACTATAGCAAGACATATTTCTTATAACGACCCACAAAGACTTATTAAGTTATCTCTGATAACGACCTAGAAATACATAAAAAGTTATATTTGCTAACGACCTATAAAGACATTTTAAGTTATCTCTGAAAACGACCCAGAAAGACATAATAAGTTGTCTATGATAAAGACCTTGAAAGACATATCAAGTTATCTCTGATAATTACCTAGAAAGACATTAAGTTATCTCTAATAATTACATAGAAAGACATATTAAGTTATCTCTAATAATTACATAGAAAGACATATTAAGTTATCTCTAATAATTGCATAGAAAGACATATTAAGTTATCTCTAATAATTATATAGAAAGACATATTAAGTTATCTCTAATAATTATATAGACATATTAAGTGATCTCCAATAATTACATAGAAAGACTTATAATTTTCCTTACATAAACCTTACTCAGTAAATAATTCTCCAACTACTTACATTTGCATAGACAGGTTGCCTGTATATTTGTATACATGACAGATCGTATTGTTTCGCTTCCATTCTCTTTCATTTGCTATAGAGGCAAATACAATTTGCAAAACAATTTTCTTGCTACATATTAACAAGAAGCAACTAAAATATGTATTAACGACGCCAGAATTTACAGTTTAACAAGACGATTTAAGAGCCAAGTAATGATTACACCTTTAAGTATATTCAACGGAAATACTTTTCTTTGTAATATCGAGACACTCGTTTATTATAGTACGGAAGAATTCCGAGGACTTACACTTGCATGTGATTCCTGCGTACAATAGAAATTAATGGTACTCATTTCATTTCCAGGAAGTATATCAGATTGTTTCATAGAGATGGTAAAACACATAACGATACTGTATACATTTGTCTAGACAACTTAATATATACATCAAAACAATCCTTTTTTCTAATTTCATGAGTTATTTTCAGGGAAAATGTTATGCATGCATACCACAGGAAGAGTTTAGTTCCACCGACAGCAGCGTCGATAGTGACTCAACCCCATCAGAGAGCGACTGAAATGTTCACGTGACCGTATTCATTCTACAGAGCCACTTTAAAAATAACACACGTTGATGTAATACAATCATTAATAATTAATTGATGTAAACATTAACAACTCATTGTTCTCTGGTGATAAGATGGTGCATCACGGCAAGGAATGTATTCCAATATTTGTTGACATAGTCATCTAGAAACTTAATGAGTTACTCTTCTTACGCAAGAACAGTCAGCAGATGCAAAATCGCGAAAAAAGTCCATATATGACAGCAGTGTTGTAAATTGCTTCCATTCACTTTAGCGGTTTCTGTGATTTCTGCAAAGAAAGAAAAATTTGAAGAAATAGATTTGCAGTTTTCTGTTCGGTGTGGAACGAAAATATATGTCACAATATTTTATTCAGTGTCGTACACATTATTTCTTTTTTAATTCACAGTGGTAAACAAACTATACCGCCTACCTCAATACTTATTCGTCCAGTGTAAGATAGTATTCAAACAGCAAGAGCAGAATTTTGCTACGGATTTATGTATGACTCCTGTTTGCTAAGATAAAAAATAATTCATTATCTGAAGTTAATTTGTTAATCTAAAATATCTGTATCAATTATTTTTAAAAGGTTTGATGATTTAGGTTCACATTATTATTAACTGTTAATAACTAAATGGAACAGAAGTGTTAATGTTGACAATAGAGTTATGGTTTAATAACTAAAATTAAGAAAATCGTATTTTGACAATCTGTTCAAAGAATCGATTATTCATATTAGATTGATTTCCCCGTGTTTTTCCTTTTTGCTCGTATTATCATCATATTGTCCTGTTTATATTCTCAGTCCGATACCAGTTACGAAACAAATATTAAAAATTTGTATCTATAGAAGATTTTGTTATTAGAAATAAAGCACTGAATAAATTAAAACAAATTTGGTTATCTGATATCTACAATATTTGCAAATAGTGCGAGGTCTCATCCTTGGCTGGCATTTGGCACGTGATTCCCCCTCTACCAAATTTTGATAAAGAAATATCATCTTAATATTTCTTAGTTTCCTTTCTCCAAACGAAAATATTTTTAAGATTAGGAATTTATCAAAATCACTTTTTTGACAAAGTAAAAATAATGATCTAATGATCAGTCATATTTACTGTTTGCTTTATACTGTTGCTATCTAAGTTTTTTATCGTAATACTTTTACTGATTATATTATTTGAGATTTTTGATAGTCTATGCATCGTATAAAATGCCTGATGATTCATGATATTGCATACATATTATACAAAGTCTGATGATTCATGATATCGTAAATGCCTGATGATTCATGATAGTGTAAATGCCTGAAGATTCATGATATTGCCTGATGATTCATGATGTTGTATGCATGTTATACAAAATCTGATGATTCCTGATATTGTAAATGCCTGATGATTCATGATAGTGTATGCATAGTACAAAATGCTTGATGATTATTGATACTGTATGAATAGCATACAATGCCTGATGATTCATGATATTGTATCCGTATTATACAATGTCTGATGAGTCATGATATTCTATGCATATGATACGTCTGATGATTCATATTTTCTGCGTAGTACACAATGCTTGAAAATTCATGATATTATATGCTTAGTGTACAATGTCTGATTATTCATGATATTGTATGCAGAGTATACAATGCCTGATGATTCATGATATTATCGCTTAATATACATGCCTGATGATTCATGATAAAGTATGCAGAGTATACAATGCCTGATGATTCATGATATTGTATGCTTAGTATACAATGTCGGGTGATTCATGATATTGTAGCTTAATATACATTGCCGGCTGATTCATGATATTGTAGCTTAATATACAATACCTGATGATTCATGATAAAGTATGCAGAGTATGCAATGCCTGATGATTCATGATATTGTATGCTTAGTATACAATGTCTGATGATTCATGATATTGTATGCAGAGTATACTATGTCTGATTATTCATGATATTGTATGCTTAGTATACAATTCCTGATTATTCATGATATTGTATGCAGAGTATACAATGTCTGATGACTCATGATATTGTATGCAGATTATACAATGTCTGATAATTCATGATATTATATGCTTAGTATACAATGCCTGATGATTGATGATATTGTATGCTTAGTATACAATACCTGATGATTCTTGACATTGTATGTTAAGTATACAATTCCTGATGATTCATGATATTATATGCTTAGTATACAAGCCTGATGATTCATGACATTGTATGCTTAGTAGACAATGCCTGATGATTCATGACATTGTATGCAGAATATACAATGCCTGATGCTTCATGAGATTTGTATGCTTAGTATACAATGCCTGATGCTTCATGAGATTTGTATGCTTAGTATACAATGCCTGATGGTTCATAATATTGTATGCTTAGTATACAATGCCTGATGATTCATGATATTGTATGCAGAATATGCAATGCCTGATGCTTCATGAGATTTGTATGCTTAGTATACAATGCCTGATGGTTCATAATATTGTATGCTTAGTATACAATGCCTGATGATTCATGATATTGTATGCAGAATATGCAATGCCTGATGCTTCATGAGATTTGTATGCTTAGTATACAATGCCTGATGGTTCATAATATTGTATGCTTAGTATACAATGCCTGATGATTCATGATATTGTATGCAGAATATGCAATGCCTGATGCTTCATGAGATTTGTATGCTTAGTATACAATGCCTGATGCTTCATGAGATTTGTATGCTTAGTATACAATGCCTGATGGCTCATGATATCGTATACTTAGTATACAATGCCTGATTATTCATGATATTGTATGCAAAATATACAATGCCTGGTGATTGATGATATTGTATGCAGAGTATACAATGCCTGATAATTCTTGAGATTGTATGTTTAGTATACAGTGCCTGATGATTCATGACATTGTATGCTTAGTATACAATGCCTGATGATTCATGACATTGTATGCTTAGTATACAATACCTGATGATTCATGACATTGTATGCTTAGTATACAATGCCTGATGATTCATGACATTGTATGCAGATTATACACAACCTGACGATTCATGACACTGTATGCTTAGTATACAATTCCTGATGGTTCATGATATTGTCTTCTTTTAGTATACAATGCATGATACACTTTTAAATGTAAATTACTAGCAATAATGTCCCAAAGTTATTAAAAGAGACATTTCAACACTCAGCTATAGGAGTAAAATATACAGTTATCACTTTATTACACAAATTTGTTATTAACGGCCATTTTAAAACTTAAACACTATATCATACGTAATGTATAAATGGAATTGGACCTTTTATTTTATGCAGCAGTTATCTTTCAAATCCAAATTTAATCTCTTGCAAGCGTTTTAAAAAAAATGCAATTAAGAAACAGACTTGCGAAAATTCTGTTATAGCATACCTGAAAGAGACAGATTTGATGGCTTCCTCGAATAAGATGACACTGTGATAGTCGGAAAATTAGATGTTACTGTACTGTATATATTCGAGTAAAACGTCCCTACTATAAGTAATCGTTGACTGTTGAATAAAGCAGTTTGTAAAATATGTTCCTTGCCAATGGTCATTTCAGCGTCTATGTTAGTATTTGAAATAAAGGAATAATTACTGCTTAGCCCGTAAACTGTCTCCAAATACGATGTCATGGCATTTAAAACATGATAATTCCCATCCAGAGTTTTGAAGGCACTTGCTACCTCAATAATCGCCTCCTTAACATCTGAACTTTTATACAGTGAAGCATTTTTGACACCAAACGTTTCCGTCATAAACACCGACGACTGAGCCTTGGAGTAAGACGCTGTGTGGTTATATGTGGTAGACACGGCCATATATAAAGGGTTAAAATAAGTATGACCCACACCAAGTTTTGAGAATTCCTTAATATCAGAGGTAACACTTAGGTTAAGCTTTTGGTCCACATCTGCGCTTGTCGAAATCATTTGATGAATGGGGGAAAACGGCATAGACATTGTCATTGCAAGTTGGCTTGTTGATACGCTATAACCCTTCCCGTCAAAGAATGCATGACCAGATGAACTTGATGTAAAAGATGATGCATTGGACATCCTATTATCAACATAGTTTAGGAATGGCGTCATGACACTAGATGATTCAGGAAGAAACAAAAACGATTCAGCAAACGAACCATGTTGCAAGCTGCGAGTGAATTCATTGACTCCAGTAGATATAGTCACTGCAAGCTGGCTTGTTGATAAGCTAAAATCATTCCCAACCAAGTACACAAAATCCGATGAACTTGAAATAGAGAATGATACAGTGTGCACCATATTACCACCATAGTTTCGGAATGGCGTCATGACACTAGTTGATTCAGGAAGGAGAGAAAAAGATGCAGCAGAAGAACCACGTTGCAAACTGCTAGCGAAAGCATGGTCTCCAGAACTAACGAAGCTGGAAACTATTTCTAGTGGATGACTTGTTTGAATTGATGATTTGGTACGAGAGTAGCTTTCATGAGCTCGGCATATCTGGGAGATTAAAAAGAAAACGACAGATTGTAGCAGAGCTTAGGAAATTGGCCAAAGGATTAATTTCTGGTAAATGTACATCTTTTAATGAGAAATATTGTTCAGTATACCATGGAAAGTTATAGCAAAGTTATGTTGCCGATTTACACATGACCACATGTACTTTTCGTAGAGATGTTGTACCCTGTCTTGCAATGTTTTACTTTAAATTAACTATTCATTCATAGGTAGTTTCGACTCGATGGGGCTCAATGCATGTACTTATAGTTGTAATTTGCTGTCCATTCAGGCCTGGGCGTTTATCGAATCTACGAGTCCTAATCCAAAGGTTGCGAGTTCGATACCCGCCCAGGTCAGCCCGAGTCGGCTGCCTCCGTGTGTCCTTGTGAAAAACAAGTAGCTCCCAATTCATCGGCATGATATGACCAAAAATGTGCTCAAAATACTGTTACAAATACCAACTACCCAACCAACCATACATCTATCTACGATCCGTGATCCTTTCTACTTCTTGCATTACTTTCGCAGAATTTAATTCCGCACAAATTCTCTTACAACGATTTCAGAATTAGTTTTACCTTATTTCGTACGAATATTTGATCGGTAATTATTTGGTTTCATAATTAAAACAATTTTGGCGATTGGGTGGGTTTGTATCTTTGTTTAAATCCTAAATTTGTGCGTGATGCCTAATTTTTGAAAAGATAAAGTTGTACGATTTTTCTGAATTCGGTTTATTTCAAGCTTTAAGTCAGACATACAGTTTCTAAACGCGCTTGGATCTTTGGAGTACTTTATCATTTATCATTTCCATTCAATGAATCTGAGGTTTACAAAAAAAAGAACAAACAAAAAAAAAACAAAGAAAAAAAATGAAACGAAACAAAATAACAAACAAACAAACAATAAAAAAATGGAAAGAACATTAGGCATTAGAATGGTATAGTTTACTATTATGTATCTTTCTGTAACACGTGAGGGGTCTTTGAGAACCTTACTACTTGGAGAACCAAACACCATGCGTGAGACGGGCTTGATATCAATGTTTCTCGTTTCCAAGGACCTTAAGAAATCAGTTATTGTCGACTGGTTCTTAAACGCGCCAATGCTAAAAAATAGTTTCCTCAAAACAACTAAAGACCTCATATTCATGAGACCCTAATTGCATATACACACATGGTTTTTCTTGCTTCATATTTGTATGATTTATCAGTATGCTTTTCTCAGCAGCAAATCGGTATTTTATGCCACGCTGTAGGAAACATGACCCAAACACACCTAATACATATAATTAGGCATATGTCAGATTACTAAACACTTACTCGTGCAAATATCCCGAGAATTCTTTATGTTAAGAATTGTGGCGAGAGGTAATAATAAAATCTTAAATGAAAAACTATAAATGAAGACCTAAATACAAATAGCCTGTATACCCTAGCTTTGTTATATTATTTTGGTACAGATCAGGTATGGTAAGTCTATTTGCCAACTAAAAAAACAGAAGACAGTGAATATGACTATTAATCAAATGTTTTTGAAAGAAGAACGACTTTGTAGGAAGCATTTGTAATGAGATCAATGAAAAATAAAGTACAGAAAAAAATTATCAAATGCGTGTATGGTGTGAATTTTGAGTCGCGGATGAAAACATTTGCACAATGAATGCAGAGCCACTCCTTAGGGATTGTCTTTGGTCTCTGTAGCATTTAAGTTGTATAAATGCGTAGGAAGCATAATTAATGTCGTAGATTTACTGGACGATAAAAATGAAGAGGCTAAGTAGATAAGTAAATAAGTATACCTACATGCGTGTAAGCCACAGCCATTGAGTCCAAGTCCATACCAGAGGCTGAACTATACAGTTCAGAAGAGAGATAGTGATGGTCGTCTTCATGGTTATTTGCATGTCTGATGCTCTTGATATGCTCTGAGTACGTGTCTGAGAGGCATAATAATAATCATTATTATTATAATAAGCATACTCGTCATCATTTGCATTATTATCGTCATGTAGGAGAAGGAGATGGAAGATGAAAAAGAACATGAGGATGATGGAAGTTAACAAAACATTTATCAACAGCTAATGTTATAATACGACTCCAATATATTACATCTCCACGTGATGATGATGATGATGATGATGACAATCAAACGAAACAAATGAAGGCATATTCAGATCGGGTTCCGCTTATATATCCTGTGTATGAATTACTAGCTCACTGACATATTATTCTACCTTTATACTTTTAAATAAAAGTTTGAACTTCAATGAGCTAACCAGCTAAAGAAAAGAACTATAGCCTGATTGGCCTTGTAATCACGAGACATTTACTTTAGCCACAAAGTTTGAGATCGAGCTGACAATCTCAAAAATGACATCTCACACTTCGAGTAAATCCACGTCAATGAAGTTTAGTTGTCTGATTCGGGGACACAACTTTTCAAAAACTTTCCGGAGAAGTTTAAAATGGAACCGTGTTTTAGTTAAACATAAACATTGTCAACAAGTTTTTTATTTAGATCGGGAAGTTAAGTTTTTTTTTTTTTTTTTTTTGGCCAAACATGTTTAACGAATAAGAGGAAGGCTAGAAGAATAGATGAATGTGTTTTGTTTTCTTATATTATCTGACATATTTATGTTAAGTTGAAGAGGAAGAAAACAATGACGAAGACGAAAAGGACGAAGATCGTATCGAGGAGGAAGACATCTTACCTTTTCTAGTACTAGAAGAAGACGAAGAAGAATAGAGATAAAAAGAAAGTTAAACGCGAATCGAATCTAAGCGGATTTTAAACGTCCGTTAACTGCTTTGCTCACCATTGATAAAGTCCAGTTTAAGCAAAAATCCCTTTCCAGTACCCGTCTCATCCGTCTCAAATGTAATTTGAAACCTCTGAATGGACTGCAATATAAATTGAGTATTTTCCACTGTTTTGTCACAAAATACACCCAATCCACTAATTTTGACGTAATCCTTTGAACAGTTATGCCCATCTATGTTTACCAGGTCCAGTGTAATGAACGAGAGGTGGACGCTGTAGAGATCGGCAAGCATGATGGACCAGTTGCAACTTACAGAAATGTCGTACTGTGCTGGAAATTTTGGGGATGCGATGTACAGTCGCCTTCCTTTTGTCAATGAGTAATCTTGACCACAACCTGGAAAGTAAATTGAGAATCAAAATAAACGTCTTCTATTCATCACTTTTTTAAAATTCATATTGGGATACGATGATCAACAGATGCAGATGATTTAAAACTTGACCACATAAACAAATGGTCAGTCAGTCAGTCCAATACTCAAAAGCGAACTTAAGTTTGTATTTAAGTACACATGTTCCGCTTATGTGAGGAAATAAAACAATTAAAAAAAACTGATCTTCTCTGTCTCGAACAGACCTAAAGTTTTTCACAGACGCAAACCATCTGAAACAAGATCTCTTCTTACTCAAACCGACCTAAAGTTTTTCAAAGACGTAATACATCTGAAACCAGATCTCGTCTTTCTCAAACCGATCTAAACAGACATAAAGTTTTTCAAAAACACAATCCATTTTCACATGGCCGCTCTCAATAACATCTTCTAATTGGTTGCGAATATGTTTTTACGAAGCTGTGGGCAAAATTTACTTTTGTGTGGTTTTGTTTTAAACTCAGTATTTGCTATCAACACCTGGATAAAGGTAGGACCCCCAATCTAACGTCAAACATCCGACCTAAATAACGCGTGTTTCTTTTAAAGTCCTTTGCAAGGTCTGATTGTTTTGGAGATAATTTGGCTATTGAACATGCATCAATTGTGTTAACGTATCAGCCATGTTGGGACTAATGGAATAGAGACGGCGATTAACTGATAGATAAATGCATAAACGAATGAATACTCGAGAAACGTTTCTCATAATAAATTCAAAGAAGACAGATACGAATGAATACTAGTCAAATATTTTTCATAATTTTCAAGAAGGCAGAGACGAATGAATACTGGTCATTTTTCTCATATTAGTTATACGATTAAGATACTCACTTGACCTAGCTAGCTGCGACCTTGATGTTGGACCAGATTCAACGTCTCCCTTAGCCTGTATGTAGACCTCAACCAGACGACCAGGAATATAAGTCGTGTCAATAGCATATAGACGTGTGTCTCGAGTTATCTCCACAGTGTGATTTGTCAGTTCTGGCTGTATTCTATAAGTCAGGTGGTATCCGATAACATATATCTCATTTTGTTTGGGTGAATCCCATGTGCAGATTAATCCATACTGGCTAGATATCACACTTACGTTTCGTGGAGCCCCTGGTGCTGGACCTACAATTGTATTGAAAGTTACAAAGTTGACATTCTTTTATATTTTCTCAAATAATAATATCCTGAAGACTTTGAGGTTTACTTCATTGACTGGAAGAGAGATCGTGATTCACTACAAAATAAAAAAGACCTTGACACTCAAGCGAACCTTTACACTACGTTAGTAGAATCTATCCAAAGTTTTAATGCAAAGAAAACAATATTTCAACTTCCACAAAGCATTTAATTTTGAGAGGTTATAAATTACACATCACGAAACTATATATATATATATATATATATACTTATATATACTTATACTGCTATACCTTATATATATATAACACTATACCATATATATATATATATATATATATATATATATATATATATATATATATATATACTCTTTGATAGCATCATGTACATCAATGTCTTTTTATGTATGAATATATCTCTGAGAAACTCATTACTCGCATTTAAAAAGACAACATCTCACCTACAGCATTGACCGCTATAACAAAGCCACTATCTTCTGTATCAAAATCAGACACAAACGTCATGCTTATACTTGTTTTCTTCAACAGAAATGACTGGTTCCAGACTTGACCACAAAGCTTTCGGTCCCCAGAAATTTCAAGATAGTCCTTGGTGCAGTCTGTTGATTGTTCCAATGCAAACTTTTCTATGGTAATTTGCAGCCACAAAGGCTCCGCAGTCTGGATAATCCATTTGCACATGATACCAGGTTGATAATTACCGTTGTTATTCACCTTAGGTGAAAATATTAGAGACGTCTGGTGTTGAGAGAGTGTAAGAGTCGTCTCACATACTATAAAATATAAAGATATTATACAGGTGAAGTCAAGTACAGATATTGCCACCAAAAACAATATCGAAGGACGTGACATACTCGACTGATACCTAATTGTGTGCTCATATTATAGGAAGAAAAACTTAAACGTTCGATCCATAAAATTAAGCAAAGTGCATGAAATGTTAGATCTCTGTCACGTTGTATGAGAAAATTTGCTAACAATTCCTGCTTCGTGTTTACAAATGTCTTCTGATAGAATTCGTAATTCAAAGTACTTTCAGTAATGTCAATATTAAGACTTTAAACCGATTCTGAAACAAAGAAACTACCTGTCCGTGACTTAACCATTGCGTCACAGTCACGTTTGTGGTTAATTGAAGGAGAACCTTGCCGCGGTGGTAAGAAACTCTGTTTTGCATTCAGACAGTGACGTCACCGGTCGGCTTAGGCTTAGAGACCGGAAAACCCGACATTATAACATATCAGTGCTACTACCCCAGGCAGTTTTCAAAGAGACCACCGGTATCCAATCAGAACCAAGACAGTCAAATTTTGGGCTGGTTTCTCACGCAGCCAGACATTATCCTGTTACATTCATTGGGAAGAATCAGTACAGGTTTTGATGGACAAAAGAAACATCACGGTACTCCGAGAGCAAATTGTGCACTCGTCGTAAAAAAAGAGCGTGAGAAAGGAGTTCTAGGAAATTCTGAAGAGATTTGGAACAAAGGCTTCTGAGGTAAAATATCTACGCATGAATCTGTCTCACTTTCCTAACTAGGTGTCGTAAGATTTATACGTTATTACGTGCATTTAATTTAGTAGAAATTTTATCTTCTATGTATATCTGAATAATCAACATGTCGTAATGCAGCGTACAGCGAATTATTAATATTCAAGATTAATGCATTTAGGTTGTTAGGATAGAATCGAAGTGGATGATGTAATCTGCTACGATGTTGCGTCGTGCTGCATAACTGAATTTAATAGTATGTAGTGTAAGAACTTGTACTTGTTTGTATTTGAATATATAGTTGTGGATTATGCAGAGTTAGGCATTGTTGGCCTCGTGCACGTATAATTATGCATTTTTATATTTGTGTGTGTATTTTATAATTTGTAGGGTATGAAATGCGTAAGAATATTGTTGATGTTGATAGTTTACTATATAGAGAATTAGGGATATGTGTGTATATATCAGAAGTCGTGATATTATTGTTGTTGTTACAGCCTTTTTTCCAGAACAAGCGTGTATGGAATATTTAGATGCGAGTGTATGAGTTGACCTAATGATTTAGTTGCCATTATGCTGATGTGTGTTGATTCTCATGTGATTCAGCAAGGAGACAAAATTGTGCGTCCCTTTTAATCCACAGGAAGCTTTCCGGGTGGGATAGGGCGCCACCCGAAGGTTAAAGAGAGGAGAAGACGTAGAGAGCACGGGAGAATAGTCAGTTGTGCGAAGGGGCACGGTCGGGAGAATAGTCAGTTGTGCGAAGGCGCAGGGCCGGAGAATGGAAACAAGGGCACCGGAAGTACCGAATCGGGATACAAGGCGGAAGTTACAGATGAGTTACAGATGAGTAACATAGCAGGAACACGGGAAGGAAACACTCTCACCTTTAATTTTGCGTGATGAAATAACTGTCAACTTGAATAGGTCGTTGTATTGATTGAAAGAAATTGCGTTGAAAAATTGTCCTGTAATTGTTGAATACCGTGATATAGTTTATTAAATTGTTATACTTTTTAAGTTATTATTTTATATATTTATACACCTAGACCGTCGGCCTTGCTGACTGGGGGCTAGGAGCTATTTAATCTTTTAATTGTCCGTCCTTCTCCGGTGTTAGTAATAATTCCGTAGGAGGCGCGTGACAACCTCTAATATACATATATGCTCTTTTTGTGTTAATTTCATAGGCTAATGAAATTTATTACAGGATTATTTGGTGAGTACAAGACTCAACTTTTAAAATACGCTTAATATTGATAATTTTGGAGCTCATATAAATTCCATATGAATATATCGAATTTGAAAAATATCTACATTTCGGTGTATATTAAGTTGTAAAGTCAAATTCATATTAAGTTAAATAAAGCAGTTGAAACAAAGCATTACAAATATCACATGAAGACATTCAGATACGACTTCAAACATTTTGGTTGGCTTCAACATGATTTCTAGTAATATTTCTGCTTGTATTTTAAATTCAGTATATAACAAAATCCTCGACATTTTTATTGTAAATCTACAATACCTTTTGTTTTGTAAATTCAACGCTGGCACGGTTTGATAGCTGTATATGGGGAAAGATTAGTCACCTGTCCTCCATATTCTCATTTAAATAAGAGATCAAGCAGTTCCTATTTCACCCCAACCCAAACTAAAAATATTGGCTTTTAACAATATTTAAAGACAAGAGTTTGAAAGCACACAGTAAGACCTGTACAAGCGTGATGGCATACCTCCCTATTAGCATAAATCAGATATATAACTGACCAGTTAGGTTCTATTCAGAAATTCACCTCCACAGTCAAAAGTACAATGGCGCAGCTTTGTTAATACTCCTTTCATATCCTAACAATGTATTCAATTCACATTCGATTTTACGCAAAATCACAGGATTAAGAGGGTCGTAGCAGCTGTTTTACGGCACCTCGGCACAAGAGTGGCTATCTATTTGCCAACTAAATGTAAAGTTTCAAAAAATGTACAATGAAAAATGTATAATGAATTGCAAAAACATTAGGAAGAAAATCCCTTTCAAAGAAATGTAAATAATAAGTACAAGATAAAACATAAAACGTAAAAATGTGAAAATACTGTAAAATGTTTATGATTATGGATTAAGCTAAATACATACAATCTTTTATGTCAATTTTTACCTGAGCGAACATAGAGTGGAGTTGAATAATTTCCTCTTCCTCCCTTTGTCACACTGGCAACTCGAATGATGAACATTTTTCCCGATTGGTGTTCGGTTGATATGAATACTTCCCTTGTTCCCTTTTCAGTATACAGTGAAGCCCCTAATGTGTGGGGCGCGATGAAATACTCCACAGAAAAGCCAATGATGTTTTGTGATCTTTCTGGTGGTTCTCCCCACGTGACATGTATGTACGTGTGGTTCACGGCACCTTGGACATGCTCTGGTGGGCCAGAAGGTTTGGCTAAAAATTAAATCATAAATATTCCTAAATATTACAGGCATTGATCCACCTGTATAAATTGAAATGCATTACAGCTTACGTCGATCCCCGGCCGAGTCATACCAAAGACTTACAAAAATGGTACTAACAGCTGCCTCGCTTGGCGCTCAGTATTAAGAGGTTAGTGTTAGGACTGGTTGGCCTGGTGTCAGGATAATGTGACTGGGTGGGACATCATGCTACATGTCTGCGGCATGATGCCCCAGTGCTAGACATCACTATAAACTGCCACACTGCAGACATCGTAGCGATATGACTGAAAAATTGTTAAAGCTACGTTAAAAATCCAACACACAACAACAGCAACAACACAGCTTACGTAGAAATCTATTAAGAGTTTACCGTTGTTTTTTCTGAGTTTATCGTGCTATAAATTGTCAGTTGCCGAATAACGAAGGGCGTTATGTAAGCTGTGCGAGTCGGCAACTGACAGTTTATACCACAATGAACTCAGAAAAAAACAAAACGTTAAACTCTTATAATTTTTTGCAATTATTTATTATTTTATTTTTATTTTTTTTACTGTTATTTTGTTTTTTTTTAAATGATATTTCCTATCAGTTTTAAAGCCTGTTTAAGCGTATGAATTCTTGTTGAGGCGTCTGCTACGTAGCTATTTATAAAACAGGGCATTCTCCATCGGGAACGTAATAGCTACGTCAATATCAAACAAAAAATTCTACAAATGGTAGGCAATCTAAGGTTTTGAACATTCCACAACATGGTCTTAATCTTTTATCTAAACTGGCATAATTTTTTTCTGAGTAGAAGTTCAATATTGAAAGCAAAGGAGGTGTTGTTTTGTTCGACATACGAATGACTCTTGGATTTGATGCTGTCATGAGTTCATTGTGACTTGTGAATCGTTATTATCTAAAAGACACGTGAGTGGCCAATTTTCGCGTCTTTAATTCTATTTTCGTGTTAACAGTTAAGGTTACCTACAGGTGCTACTTACAAACGTAATTAAGACTATCGGTAAATGGTTATAGTGATGGGGGTCCAATAGTCAAACAGTGCAAGACATCGATACTGAAAGTTACGATGGGGTGGGGTGGGGTGTAGCGAATCTCCCACCCACCCACATCGTAACTATTGAGGTCGGCGTCTTACATTGTAGGACTGTGAATTCAATTGTTATAATGTTAGTCTTTGAACCCCCACCCTCCTCCCAATCCTTATATCCATTCACCTATAGTTTTAAATTCATTTGTAACAAGCTGCAGTGAAAGTGCTGTAGTCCCAATGTTCTTGGCATATTTTGAGTTTCCCAGCTTTTCTTTTTCAAATCTAG